>JAWPHD010016571.1:0-49138 GCA_037043455.1 Cyrtodaria siliqua
TTCATTGATATTATAAGAGCCATGTTAGCCAGTAGAGCGTCCACAGGCCCTCTTGGGCCTCTTAAGAGGGCCTCTTGTTTAGGTTATACCATAGTTCGCTCCTGTATAAAAGTGACGGCACTATCATTTTCTTATACAAACTAATCGATGTGATAGGGTTAAGGCCTCTTGGTCTAACACCGAAACTTGACATTGCATAAAAATTATTGAGACTCTTTTTACACGTGTTTTTAGCTCTACTGGCCGAAGGCCAGCAGAGCTTATGGGATGGCGAGTTGTCCGTCGTCCGTCCGTCGTCCGTCCGTCCGTCTGTTAACTTTTGCCTTGTGAACACTCTAGGGCCTTCATTATTAATCGAATCTTTACGAAACTTTGCCAGTGTCTTTATATCAATGAAAGCTCGGACAAGTTCGAAAACCAGTCGGATCGGATAAATTTCACCGGAGTTATGGCCCTTGTTTTGCTGAAAAATGCCATATTAAGCCTTGTGAACACTCTAGCACCTTTATTTATAATTTGATCTCTACCAAACTTGCACAGATTGTTAATATCAATGAAAGCTCAGACAAGTTCGAAATCCAGCCAAATCGGATCAGTAAAGCCGGAGTTATGGCCCTTGTTTTTTCTGAAAATTGCCATTTTTTGCCTTGTGAACGCTCTAACACCTTCATTTATTATTTGATCGTTATCAAACTTGCACAGATTGTTAATACCATTGATAGCTTCGCCAAGTTCGAAAATCAGCTAAATTGGTTCAGTAACACCAGAGATATGGCCCTTGTTTTTTCTGAAAAATGCCATTTTCTGCCTTGTGAACACTCTAGCACATTCATTTATTATTTGATCTTTACCAAACTTGCACAGATAGTTAATATCAATAAAAGCTCAAACAAGTTCGAAAACCAGCTAAATCGGATCAGTAACACCGGAGTTATGGCCCTTGTTTTTTCTGGAATATGCTATTTTCTGCCTTGTGAACACTCTAGGGCCTTCAATATTAATCGGATCTTTACTTAACTTTGCCTGTGTCTTTATATCAATGAAAGCTCGGACAAGTTTGAAAACTGGCAAGGTTGAAATAATTTCACCGGAGTTATGGCCCTTGTTTTGCTGAAAAATGCCATATTAAGCCTTGTGAACACTCTAGCACCTTTATTTATTATTTGATCTTTACCAAACTTGCACAGATTGTTAATATCAATAAAAGCTCGGACAAGTTCAAAAACCAGCTAGATCGGACCTTTAACAGTGGAGTTATTGCCCTTGATTTAGTTAAAATTGCTATATTTTGCCTCATTAAGATGATAGGGCCTTCATCTTTCATCCAATCTTTACCAAACTTTTACAGATTGTTTATATAAATGAGAGCTAGGACAAGTTCGAAAACTAGCTGGATCGGACCATTAACACCAGAGTTATGGCCCTTGATTTAGTTAAAAATGCTATATTTTGCCTCGTTAAGACGATAGGGCCTTTATCTTTCATTCGATCTTTACCAAACTTTACCAGATTGTTTATATAAATGAAATCTTGGATGTTTCGAAGATCAGCCAGATCGGACCAGTAACAGCGGAGTTATGGCCCTTGATTTAGTTAAAAATACTATATTTTGCCTCGTTAAGATTTTTCATCTGATCTTTACAAAACTTTACCTGATTGTTTATATCAATGACAGCTCAGACAGTTTCGAAAACCAGCCAGATCGGACCAGTAACAGATGAGTTATGGCCCTTGATTTAGTTGAAATTGCTATATTTTGCCTCGTTAATTCGATAAGACCTTCATCTTTCATCTGATCTTTACAAAACTTTACCTGATTGTTTATATCAATGACAGCTCAGACAATTTCGAAAACCAGCCAGATCGGACCAGTAACAGATGAGTTATGGCCCTTGATTTAGTTAAAAATGCTATACTTTGCCTCGTTAAGACGATAGGGCCTTCATTTTTCATGCGATCTTTATGAAACTTTACCAGATTGTTAATATCAATGACAGCTCGGTCACGTTTGTAAACCAGCCAGGTCGGACCAGTAACAGTGGAGTTATGGCCCTTGATTTAGTTAAAAATCCTATATTTTGCCTTGTTAAGACGATAATGCCTTCATCTTTCATCCGATCTTTAAGAAACTTTACCAGATTGTTAATATCAATGAAAGCTTGGACAAGTTCGAAAAACATCCAGATTGGACCATTTACATCGGAGTCATGGCCCTTGATTTTCTGAAATATGCTATATCTTGGCCTCATTAAGACGAAAGGGCCTTCATTTGGCCGGATTTCATTGAAACTTTGCAGGGATGATCAGTACCAAGCCTAGTTGTACATTGTCACCGTGTTCCAGTTGAATGATTTTGGTGGAGTTATAGCCCTTTAAAGGTTTTAATACACAAACTTTGTTCTGACTAGTTCTCTTGAACCCCTGGCCGGATTAAACGAAACTTTTTAGGGATGATCAATTCTGTGTCTAGTTGTGCAAATCATCGCCGTGTTCCGGTTGAATAATTTTTGGCAGAGTTATGGCCCTTTAAAGGTTTTAATACACAAACTTTGTTCTGATCTACTTCTCCTGAACCCCTCGCCAGATTTCAATGAAACTTTGCAGGGATTATCAGCACCAAGCCTAGTTGTGCATGTCATCGTCACGTTTCAGTTTACAGATATTTGGCAGAGTTATGGCCATTTAAAGAATTTTGATACCACAATTTTTTTCTGGGCTAGTTCTCCTGAACCCCTGGCTGGATACAGACGAAACTTGACAAGGATGATCTGTATCAAGCCTAGTTGTGCATATCATCGCTATATTTCGGTTGAATGATTTTTGGCAAAGTTGTGACCCTTTAAATGTTTTAATACACAAACTTTGTCCAGATTAGTCTCTTCTGAACTCTTTGCCAGATTTCAGCGAATCTTGGCGAGGATGATCGGTACTAAGCCTAGTTGCACCTGTCATTGCCATGTTCTGGTTGAATGATTTTTGAAAGACTTATGGCCCCTTATACATAAACTTTATCTTGAGCCAGTAGAGCGTCCACAGGCCCTCTTGGGCCTCTTGTTTATTGTAGAGGTGCAGTTGAGTTTTGCATCGTGTATTATGCCTAGGTGTGTAGTAGAGGTTACAACTTGAACTTTATAACAAAATATTACAAGTCAGAAATGTAGCAACAAGCATTTTTAAGGATTTTAGTATTAGAAATATTTCCTTGTTTGATACATAGATTTAGTATTAGAAATATTTCCTTGTTTGATACATAGATTTAGGATTAGAAATATTCCCTTGTTTGATACATAGATCTCTTCCATGCCCTCCTAATGTAAATACAATAGAATTATTACTAGAGTAACAAGTTCTGGAAGTTGAGTGGATATGTCAGATATCTTATTAATTGGGAGGCATATTTTAATTCACAGATTATAAAGTCTTTGCATACCTACTGCTTTCTGAAGCGTTATGTTTCACTGACAGTTCTCAGGGGCATATTTCTCTTGTTTCATTAGAAGCATTGTGTTTCACAGACAGGGAAATAGTTACTGAGATACTGGTATACATGATCTGACGAAATCTGTGTAGAAGTCAGAAGGTCTACATATCAATGAGGGTATGGGTTATAACAATAAAAAAAATGGTAGCATTTTATTGTTTCATATTTCTTGTAAGGGTATGGGTTATAAAAATAAACAAGAGGCCCAAGAGGGCCTGTAGACGCTCTACTGGCTAACATGGCTCTTATTACATCAATGAAGCGAGAGACTGTCATTTACGTTGTTTTTTTAAGTTTTGGGCAAAATGCAGCTTATCAACTAAAATCAAGGACCATAACTAAAGAATCTGGTAAAGTTTGGTAAAGATCAGATGAAAAATGAAGGCCCTTCTGTTTTAACGAGGCAAAATATAGCATTTTTAACTAAATCAAGAGCCATAACTCCTGTTTCTAGCCGACTCGTCCAACATAGAGCTAAAAAAAATCAACAAAAAAAAATAAAAATCAACATTCAAAAATCAAAAAAAATCAACAAAACAATTTAAAAAAAAAAAATATATATATATAGATACATGTGTATAATACAAAAAAAAAGGCATAATATCTGGTAAGGTTTGGCAAAGATCAGATGCAAAATGAAGGCCCTATCGTAAGACGAGGCAAATTATAGCATTTTTAACAAAATCAAGGGCCATTACTCCGCTGTTACTGGTCCGATCTGTCTGGTTTTCGAACTTATCCGAGCTTTTATTGACATTAACAATCTGATAAAGTTTAGTAACTATTGGATAAAAAATAAAGTCTTAAAATATAGCATTTTTAACTAAATCAAGGGCAATAACTCCGCTGTTAATAGTCCGATCTAGCTGGTTTTCGAACTTGTTCGCGCTTTCATTGATATTAACAATCAGTGCAAGTTTGGTAAAGATCAAATAATAAATAAAGGTGCTAGAGTGTTCACAAGGCTTAATATGGCATTTTTCAGCAAAACAAGGGCCATAACTCCGTTGAAATTATTTCGATCTTGCCAGTTTTTAGCTCTACTGATCAGAGATCAGCAGAGCTTATGCCGTGTTGCGGCGTCCGTCGTCCGTCTGTCCGTAAACTTGTTTTTGTAGCGACTTAACCTCTGAAACTACTGAATGGATTTTCATGAAACTTTACAGAAATGTTGCCCATGAAGTCTAGTTGATCCTAGCAAAAATTCATGTTGATGTGAAATCCAAGATGGCCACCAGATCTAAAAAAAGGTTTTTAAAAAACAAGTTTGTAGCGACTTCTTCATGAAAACTATAAGTGATATTGATATGGGACTTTTTCTAAAATGATCAGCATGACATGATGTTGGTCCTTGTCAAAAATCGTTTTGATTCAAGCAAAACAAGGGCCATAACTCCGGTGAAATTATTCCGATCTGGCTGGTTTTCAAACTTGTCCAAGCTTTCATTGATATTAACAACCTGTTAAAGTTTGGTAAAAATCGGATGAAAAATGAAAGCCCTATCGTGGTAACAAGACAAAAGTTAATGACGGACGGACAACTCGCCATCCCATAAGCTCTGCTGGCCCTTTCATATTTCTTGCGAGGGTATGTTCATAAAAATGAAAAAACGGTAGCATTTTATTGTTTCATATTTATTGTTCAAAATTAGCTGTATTTCACATTTAATTGTCACAAGGGTGCTCCTTTAAGCATGCCCAGAATTAAATGACACAAGCTGCAGAATATTTCACCACTTTGGCAAAGATCAAAGAAATATGTAGGCTTGTCAAAAGTTTGTTGTTTGACTGTCAAGCCACCACAATTTCACACTGGTTAACCGGCGACCGAAAGATCAGCTGGCTACCGAAAGATCAGCTCAAAGCAAAAAGGTACCCATCAACACTGGCGTAAGTAATTCTACTCGTTGGATACGTTATTCTCAACATATTTACAAAAGAAATGGTTCGCCGTGTTGCTGAATGAACGATACACGAATGTGTGTAAATGTCATTGCATTATGTCAAATATTTTGTGAGATGGCGAGTTAAACGTGAATGTTTCCCAAAAAGATGTCAATTCTGAAGTTTATACCCTAAATACTCATAAACTATTCAATACTGAGGTAAAACAGGTATACGATTAAAACAATTTATATTTAATGTAAAACGTGTATAATTCTTACTGCAAGAATCCACGTATTAAAAAAGTTAAGACTATTTAATCTACACCGGTCGGTAAGAAAATGCGCCCGAATGGCACAGCTCAGAAAATTATTGGCGCCCCGAAAGATCAGCCCTGAAATCAACTTGAGAACATCGCATTTTTGTGACCAGACGGGTGTTTTATTAGTATCTCACCATCATTTAAAGTATTCAAGAAAGGGTTGTGAAAAAGAACAATAAACCAATGACAAATACGGCATTATTGACTTTATTTATGCAGTTAAATGTTAGATTAACAGTGTCATTAGGAAAGTTTTTCTATTTTCATGACTCTGGGCGATTATCGCGTCGGTGTATGGCGTGCAATGCGTAACATTATTCTTTAAAATATGTTTGCACAATAAACAGAACTATTTGTATGCAATAAAAATAAATTTGCATACAAAATAATATATTCTATAATGTACTATTTGTATTCAATGTTAAACTATTTTCATTCTACAAAAATATAAATGTCTGTTACCAATTGGCAGTATAGTCGATAAAATTATCGAACATAAATATTAAATAATTTTGTTACATATGTAATGTTGAAAAATGTTTGCACAATATCACCCTTGGAGACGAGCCAGTTAATCGAATAATCGAAACGCCATGTAGGGCTAGAAATATTATCCAATCAGAAAGCTGGTAACATACGAGTTTTGAAATTATTGTGGACAAACATTTTAACATAATGACGAGTCCAAATATGCATACAATACGGTTGCGCAAAATTTATTCACACAATCGTCAACATATTGTATATGGAATGCAAGCAGCCAATTATGTTCAAACATTTCAAATCTACATACCAAATACATTTCAATAGACATAAACAGTTGGTTTACAATATACAAATGCTATTGTAGTGAACATAAGTATGCGTTTATTGTGCATACATATTTACTTCATGCATACAAATAATAAGATATACCATATGAAATAGTTTATCGAATATTTCGGTGTCAGAACGTACTTGGTGTAGGTAAAGTAGATATTTGTCCAAAAAAACTTTGTATATGAATATATTCTGGAAATGTAGATCCCCTGGAAGCATAAAATACATCCAAAGTAGGAAAATAGCAGCATCGGTTTAATTGAAGCTGTTCATTGACAGTAATGATAATTGTAACACTGTAATACTGGCAACGCCCCCTAGCATCGGCTTAAGCGGTGTTCTATTTTCAGAATTAATAAGAACATACAAAATGACCCAAATGACCAAAAATAATAACTACACTATGCGTGAAGTACGGGGCGACTTTTTACGGCCTCCACACGGAAACTAACGGCATTTGCATTCAAAATACAGTTGAAACTCATTATCTCGAAATCGTCTGGCCCTTGCAAAAAACTTAGATATTTGACACTTCTAAAGTTGCATTGCCATGCCCGATGCACGTCCGCACGAATGATTATCACATAAATGTGCTATTATTTGTTTAGTCGTATCAGTTTCTTCGTGGCAATAGTAGCATTTGAATAATTTCATTATGAACCTGAAAGAAAAATCAAAATTACGGATTAGTGACCTTTTTTCCAATAGCTGTTACGGGTTCTCCAATAATGTACGGTATTGAATATTATTAAAAGTGCCTTTTTCTACTTCAGAAGTAGAAAAACGGCAACATTCCACAACGCACATTAATACATTCTGAATAATCTATAATTAAGACGTTTCCCGCGCTTATGAACTATAAAGTATGTTGGATATTATAGTACGAAATAATATAATTTTAATAATAAAAGAATTATTGCCTATTTGATATATCGGTCAATACGCAGATTTATCAAACAGAAAAAAAATCATATCGACCTCGAACTTCGTTCTTGGTCAAATGAATTGTTCTGGTCGATAAATCTACGTATTGACCTAATTAGCAGGCGATAATTGAATAATATTTTTTAAGTAATTTCACTGGTTTACGACTGGTCACAAGATTCCTTATAAAATTGCTCATTGCCCAAACGCGTGAGACGATAATCGTGAACTTTTTATATTCATGTCGTTTTTAGCCTAAATACTATTTGATTAAAGAAATAGTTTTTATCAATTTCGGTAAATTGTCTGATGCAATGTATTTAAATGCAACCAGTATTTCTTGTGATTTCATGAAATACTAATAAAACACCCGTCTGGTCACAAAAATGCGATTTCAGGGCTGATCTTTCGGGGTGCCAATAATTTTCGGAGCTGTGCCATTCGAGCGCATTTTCTTACCGACCGGTGTAGTTTAAATAGTCATAACTTTTTTAATACGTGGATTCTTGCAGTAAGAATTATACACGTTTTACATTAAATATAAATTGTTTTAATCGTATACCTGTTTTACCTCAGTATTGAATATTTTATGAGTATTTAGGGTATAAACTTCAGAATTGACATCTTTTTGGGAAACATTCACTTTTAACTCGCCATATCTCACAACATATTTGACATAATGCAAAGACATTTACACACATTCGTGTATCGTATATTCAGCAACACGGAGAACCATTTATTTTGTTAATATGTTGAGAATAACGAATCCAACGAGTAGAAATACTTACCCCAGTGTTGATGGGTACCTTTTTGCTTTGAGCTGATCTTTCGGTAGCCAGCTGATCTTTCGGTCGCCGGTTTACCAGTGTGAATTTGATTGATCTTATCTTCAGTTATGAAATAATGAATGTTTAGGGAGAATAATTGCAGGAGTCTATGGTAAGAAATTGATATCTGTTATTGTCCTAGTTGTATTATAAACCAAATTCAGGAACAATTCTAACACAGTGCATATGATTCACACTACGTATTTTCACTGAAATTTAACACCAAATTAAGTCCTTCATAATTAGGTTTTGGGCCACTAATTTTTTTTTTTTAAAAAGTATAATTTGGGACACTAATTATTGTAATTAATTCCTCTTGTCCCAAAATAAACGGTGAATACGGTAAATGGCAATTTCTGACATCTTGCCCTCTGATTATAATAATCTACATGATTTCATGAGAGGCTGGAACCATGAGTGTGATACAAGCTTCCAGAACACTTATTCTAGTATAGATTCTTTTATTATATACCTTCATAAGAATGCTTGTTAAAATATTATTGCGCGTTAGCCCAGTTATACACAGGTTATACACTTTATTTGTTCATTATAACAGAAAAAATAATTATTATGAAAGAGAATACAGAATCAAGAAACGATACAGGTAACAATACAGGTTATTGTATTCGATTGTCAGAAACTGAAGTTAAGTATTATTGATATGTGTGTAATAAAGTAGTGTATACTAACCTATATAGTTTCAATTAAGCCTCAAATTTATGAAGTTGCTATTAGTAACGTGTCATTTCAATTGTAACCTTCCAGAATCATAGTGGTGGCGATATTCGTGAAGTTGATGATATGGGCATGTATCATATATTCACGTAATCAGAGACGAGCCCGTATGTCCCAGCTCGGCGGAGGGATCGTAATCATCCAGGATGCTAGGGCGGCCCCACGGGTGAGTAATCTCTGGGATCAATATGTTTTCGTTTTTTTGCGTCTAAAATATCCTTGCATCCATGAGTAGGCCTCAGTGGTAGCAGTTTGTGTATAGAAGAAACTGCAAACAACCGGCTGACACCAGCTCTCCCATATATCTATATGTTGTTTTTGCGACGGACACTGTAACACATGCAAAATGAAAGTCAGAGTTATTGGATATGTGTAACAATATTCCTTTGGTTAAGATAAAAATGTGTGTGAAGTTTCATGAACATAAGTCACATACATGTACTTTTCAAGTTATGGCCAGTTATGAGCTTGGTTAGGTTGTAGGTTAAAATTGTTTGAAAAAGGGCATAACTCTGCTGAAATGAAAGTCAAGAGTTATTGGTCATAGGTAACAATATTCTGTTTGGTAAGATAAATATGTGCGTGAAGTTACATGAACCTAGGTCAAATACTTCTGAAGTTATGGCCAGTTATGAGCTTGGTTAGGTTGCAGGTTAGTTTTATGAAAGGGGGCATAACTCTGTCAAAATGAAAGTCCGGGTTATTGAACATGTGTAACAACATTCCTTGGGTTGAGATTAAGATGTGTGTGAAGTTTCATGAACATAGGTCAAATATTTTTACAAATTTAGGTTGCAAGATAAAGTGTCGGGCGACAGGACGATGACAACGAACGATTGCCATATGCAGGCGACACAAAAATATTATTATTTGTAAATTTTAAGTTGCAACCCCTAGACGCCCATGAAAAGCCTGATGTGCCCACTTTAAAACATATCTGCTCTCAGTCCACGTTACTTGACTAAATATTTTTTTCTACTCCACAGGATGTTGACTTCATTCTTCCCAATGAGAATTTCCAGGGCTACGACCAGGGGATAAGCAATCCAAATATGGGTCCAGCCCCACCTACATATGACGAGGTTATACAGAACAAAAATATGGAGGTCAAACCACCGTCATACGAACAGGTTGTCCAGTCACAAAATACGTCACAGGGACCACCATACACTAACTGATTGCGGCAAAATATGTCACAGGGACCGCCATACACTAACTGATTGCGGCTACAAAAACGCTCAGTCGGCTTCTAGATCTTATTTTCTACATAAATTTGTATACATAGTTTTTGAAAAAATATTCACGTCTGGATGTTTTTCTAATTATACTGACAGTGAGTGTATGTGGATGTTATTCCTTCCACTGATGAATTTCAGTGTTCGTTGTTATTGATTTAAAAGGGACATATGGCAATCTTAAAATCTTTTTAAGACATTTTTTTTTTACACTTGCATTACGTGGTCCGAGTATTAACTTTCATACCCCATCTAACCCCTTCTCCATGAAGCGAAAACGGGGTTGGTTGGGATATGAAATAAAACCTTAATTTCGGCTTAACATATTTGCTTATTGTAAAATTAATGTATTTAATGAATAATTTTAAACAGTTGATCACATTTCTTCAGTATAAAAAATCTTTTAACGTGTTTTAGTGTCAAAATATCCGTTATAAAATACTCCTAATATAAGCTTTCCCATCGCTTATTGGAATTAAGTCGGGACAACGTAATGGAAAACAAACAAAACATCTACAAAAGTGTTTTATTTGGACCTTCTCAATTATATTACAGGTATATGAAACACAGGACTCTTCTAAATTTCAAGAGAGAAATTCAGAGTAAAAAGTGGTTATCAACTCTACCGGCCAAAGGCCAGATGAGTTAATGTGATGGCCTGATGTCTGTTGTTAGTGGCTAATTGTTGTGAACACAACTACTAAATGAGTTCCTATATTCACACAATGTAATATGAAGGTTTGGTTTCATAAGTTCTCAATGGAAAGTGTTTCAGAATTGGACTGCTCTTAACTATTGAAAAATAACAGAATTGAATAGAATATGATAACTTCAAAAAGTCGCTGTTTTCACCACATATGAGTTGAAAGTTTGTTTCAACAAAATCACGGAAGAGTTTGACAGTGAGCAAAACAGATTTATTTATTACGGAGTCGTTGCCCTTGATTTTTGAGAATGAAAGGGAAATTCATCTTGTGATCGTGATAACTCGAGTAAAAGTTTTTCTTGCATACCGGATAAGGTGATCTGCTTTTTACGATCTTACACATGGGGGAAGATAAAGTCTCGCGCTGATATCAACAATGACAGTTGCAGACGTCTTTATTTAAATAAACATGTAAAACGTAGACTACTACACAGCGTTTAAATATAAATGACTATAGACACTGCCATTATCGATTATTTTAGCCCCACAGCGATTGGCCAGTGTAGAATTATAGTTTTATAAATAGCACACATCGTCCTTGAGGTTGTAAAACAGGACATTGCGCAGTGAAGCCATCTATGTTAAAGGTTAGTACTTAGTTGGCAACATCAACGCGCAGAATGTTAATGATATGCAAGAAATATAATCAGTCATGAGTATCCATTTTAGATAGGGAAATTCCAACACTCGGTACAACTGTTTTAATCGGAACCTCAGTTCCGATAAAACCACTTATACGTTGTATGGAATTGCCTATCTTCACCGGAATACCCATGAAAGATTCTTACAATACACCAAATTACTAGTCATCTTCTTATATGTCTAGTACAGCCGTAGTTGGGGGTATATGTCTAGTGTAGTTGGGGGTATGTGTCTAGTACAGCTGTAGTTGGGGGTATATGTCTAGTACAGCTGTAGTTGGGGGTATATGTCTAGTACAGCTGTAGTTGGGGGTATATGTCTAGTACAGCTGTAGTTGGGGGTATATGTCTAGTACAGCTGTAGTTGGGGGTATATGTCTAGTGCAGCCGTAGTTGGGGGTATATGTCTAGTACAGCTGTAGTTGGGGGTATATGTCTAGTACAGCTGTAGTTGGGGGTATATGTCTAGTACAGCTGTAGTTTGGAGTATATGTCTAGTACAGCTGTAGTTGGGGGTATATGTCTAGTACAGCTGTAGTTGGGGGGGTATATGTCTAGCACAGCTGTAGTTGGGGGTATACATTCAGACAAATTTCCTTGTTAGTGCTGAACATTATCATTTAAGGGAAATAAGAGCTGAACATAAATGGAAATACATGTAGACTGTTGACACTGCTACTTGATTATTTTGCATCTGATCGACGGAATACATACCTTGCTCCCTCTTATCCTTATTAGCCAGTAGAGCGCCGTCATTCAAGCCCTCTTTGACCTCTTGTTTCCAAAATGATCGATAGCCTCACATCCTTAGGAGTTGGCTGTTATGCACACGGATGGTGACAAGGGTGTTTGGATGTTTTATAAATGTCTTATCTTTCTTAATTTTTTTTCAGTCTGTATTTGGATCATTAACTTACACTATTCAGGTTTTGTCATGTAAAGCCATCCTAACCACTTGTGTGCCTTCACAGACACGGGAACTTTAAACCTTAGGATTACACACTTGTGCCTTTATTGTACTTGATGAACGCAGGGACTATAATCCTACAGGTTGCACAACATGCATGCACACACACACACACACATTTTCTACCCCAAGTCTGGTGCTCATCACATATTGTATAGTATTATAGAGCATGTTTTTCTTGTTTTTATGTAATTTTCAACAAAAAAACACAAAAAAAAGAGAAAGAGAAAGAAAAGGCATTTGTATCCCCAGCTTTCATTACTTAGGGTCATTCTGAGAGCAGACATGTATTTAGATTTTTCAAAGAAATTGATGAAGAAATACATCGAAATCACACATAATAATAATCACTTCATAGAATTGTAGGCTTGTACTAAGACATGCAGGTGCAATTATGGCAAACACAAACACATTTTCAGCACTGGAGCAGAGGTTTCACTCATCTGATTTCAAACAGATTTCCTTGAGTGAAGTTGGTAAAATCTCTCATTTTAAAAAGTCCCATCTGAAGTTTGTGGTTGGGGGATACAAGTAACTGGTGTACAATGATTTGCTTACATGGTTGTGGTATTTATACCAGCATTCCGGATGTTATTTAGTCTGTTTGTAGATTTCATCCAGCTGTCATCAAGTGTCTATTTGTAGTTGTATTTTATTGTATTGTAATATTTTTTTTAATTTTTATTTTACTTTCATTCATAGCCTTTCTTGCACAAACCTGAAACTTTCTCAAGTCGTCATTTTAGTCGATTTAAAAGTTCTGCATACATTTATGTTTGTTTTAATGCATTAATTAGGGTAATTTTTTTATTTTTTTTAATATTCATATTTAAATTGGGGTAAGTAGAATTTATTTAAGAAGTAAACACAGGGATTTTCATACATTGGGAAGAGGGTAATGGTGATACATAGCCAGATATGGCTGTTGATAGGTGTAAATGGCGAAAGATTCCAAATAAATCTACGAGAGTTATGTATGCTTTATGTATATAGTTTTTCTTTGTAACTGTTGTTAATGTAAGAAGTGTATTTTTTAGAAACAGTTAATTAGGTTTCAATATCTTTTGCTCAGAATAAGTATTAAAATCAGAATTGTTACAATTAGAATCGTATTTTATTTGTTCATGTTTTAAATGAAATTGCCAAAGAATGTTTGTATTGGTAGTAGGTGAACCAAATGAAGTTATACATTTAGAGTAACAGCTTGTAAATATTGTAAAAACACCGAATTACATAAAAATTATTTCGAATTTAATCATAACCCAAATCAGGATTTACACACTTAGGGCAGTTGCATGAAAACATACCTGGGATCCCAGGAAGGCAATTTAATGAACATCTATGGGTGAACCGTGTTTTCTGATATTTGGTTCTTAAGCATCTATGGGTCGGAGTTCAGTTTCAAGTGCTTTCCTGGAGTCTCGTGTATGGTTTTAAAGAAACTAGCCCGCCAAATAACGGAAAAATTACACTACAAAACCGTTTGTCAAAACTCTACCCAAGAGTTCAGGTCATATAATAATGTATATGTGCTGATTAAAAGTATAGGATTTTTCACGAGTTCTTAAAATACCCGTGATTGAATATTCGTAAAATGAATTTATGAGTTAGCTTTGGGTTTGGCATGGCTGGTTAAAGCCGTTTATATTGTGTCTATAAAGTTTGGATTCTCAAAATATCTAAGTTATGCATATATATATACCTTGTCGTCAGTAGGTTTAGAAACTGTGTACATTTGTTGTAAAAGTTTACTGTTGTCGGCGGGATAGTGACTTTAAGTAAATCCTGTTTTATTCAGAAGGATCACTAGTTTTATAATAGAGGCATTAGACCTTATAGTGACTGCAAGCAGTTTGAATGTATTTCATATGCTCAATAATTTTCTTTTTGAAATTCAATGGCAAATCAAAATTGTTTCCAAGGTATTAGTAAATTAAGTATATTTTCACAAATTGATACAGTACGGAATTATCTCCCTTAATTATATACCTTTTGAAATGATATTAGTTAATTATTAAATAAGTATGTAATTTGATCACAAAACAAGTATTTTTTAAAACCTTTTAGCATTTGTATAATGTATCATATTTTTATCATTCAATTTGTCAAGTAACATACACCACCTGAAATTATTGCATTTACTTCATTTAAGCGTTATATTGATACCCTTGTCCGGACATACAAAAAAGGCTATTTCTCAGAAGCCGGAAGCTGTAGGCTAAACTTTCAAACTGCATACATGTTTACATCTATATGATAGCAGTATATCCCTGACAAAATAAAGTCAGTATGAATGACGACCTACTTTTTGCACTTCATTAATTTACATTGAAGTTTTATGTGTCTGACAAGGCTAAAGCAGGTTACATTTGCTAGTTATTCTATGCATGACTTCACATGCCAATCAAATTCATCCATCAGTGTATCAATTTTCTTCAAGCATTTCGATAACTCAGGCCCATGTACAGTGTGCATCAACAATTTTCTCTAAAACGACAACCGCTCAAAGCATAATCACATTTTGATTGACACCTGTTTTTAGCTCTACTGATCAGAGATCAGCAGAGCTTATGCCGTGGTGCGGTGTCCGTCGTCCGTCTGTCTGTCAGTCCGGAATTTTTTTTTTGTAGCGACTACTCCTCTGAAACTACTGAATGAATTTTCATGAAACTTTACAGAAATGTTGCCCATGAAGTCTAGTTGATCCTAGCAAAAATTCATGATGATGTGAAATCCAAGATGGCCGCAAAATCTAAAAATAGGTTTTTAAAAAACAAGTTTGTAGCGACTACTTCTTGAAAACTATAAGTGATATTGATATGGGACTTTTTCTAAAATGATCAGCATGACATGATGTTGGTCCTTGTGAAAAATCGTTTTGATTCGACGTTAAACATGGCTGCCAGCGGCCATCTTTGTTTACATAGAGTTATATAGTAAAAACTTGTAGCGACTACTTCTCTGAAACTACTTGGCGGATTTTCATGAAACTACAGGAATGTTGCTCTTAATGTCTAATTGATCCTAGCAAAATTTCAGATCGGCCAGAAATTCAAGATGGCCGCCACAGCTGAAAATAGATTTTTAAAAAATAAGTTTGTAGCGACTACTTCTTGAAAACTTTAAGTGATATTGATATGGGACTTTTTCTAAAATGATCAGCATGACATGATGGTTATCCGAGTCGAACATTATTTTGATTCGACGTTAAACATGGCTGCCAGTGGCCATCTTTGTTTACATAGAGTTATATAATGAAAACTTGTAGCGACTACTCTTCTGAAACTACTTGACGGACTTTCATGAAACTTCACAGGAATGTTGCTCTTGATGTCTAATTGATCCTAGCAAAATTTCGAGTCGGCCGGAAATTCAAGATGGCCATAATGGCTAAAAATAGATTTTCAAAATACAAGTTTGTAGCGACTACTTCTTGAAAACTATTAAGTGATATTGATATGGGACTTTTTATAAAATGATCAGCATGACATGATGTTGGTCCTTGTCAAAAATCGTTTTGATTCGATGTTAAACATGGCTGTCAGCGGCCACCTTTGTTTACATAGAGTTATATAATGAAAACTTGTAGCGACTACTCCTCTGCCTATTTGGAGGGATAGGCAGAGGGGTAGAATCCCCCCAAATTCATGTTCATTTTATAATTTTTTGTTCATGTTCATTAAAGGTCTTCATCATGATCCCTGCATTGTTTCAGGTGCTATCTCGCTCGCATCAAAAGAGCAGTGGCAGAAAAACAATAACGTGGCTCCAGCGTAAATTGAGTTTCTACGATAGAATTTGCAGCAACTCTGCAGTTCAGGGTGAGAAGGTTCTAGGCCCATTTTCCATATTTTATCTCGATGTACATGGAAGATGAGCCTGGCATGTTCATGCCTTTTAGGCGCCATATAACCTTTTAATGTGTTGGTTCACCTTAAAACCCCAATTCAATTCCTCTGAAACTACTTGACGGATTTTCATGAAACTTCACAGGAATGTTGCTCTTGATGTCTAATTGATCCTAGCAAAATTTCAGGTCGGCCGGAAATTCAAGATGACAGCCACGGCTAAAAATAAATTTGCAAAAAACAAGTTTGTAGCGACTACTTCCTGAAATCAAAATCAATCAGTAGAGCTTCAAGGTCATTGACCTCTTGTATCAATGACCTAACTGCTTCCAAAGTTTTATTCAAGGGGTGAACAAATGACTGAATGGTGTTTTATGGCACGTCTACACAAATCAAACTTTACAGAATAAAAAACAAGAAACAATAGTCCGCATTGAGCCCTTGTATTGTGTTCGACCTATAAAATTTGCCATGTTTTCATTGATAATAGGGCGGGAGTTAATTAATTTTGGCGTTGTTTACATCATAATGTGCGCAGTAATTTCCGGTGTTGTATATTATTTATTTTTCTCACTTTCATGAACTGTTGTTGGTAGTGTGAATTTGTAAAGTTGAACTCGCTATCATGGTTCAGGTTACATACATGTAGATCATGCAGAGCCTGTTATCTGCTTTTATATACCAAAAAATCTAACTTTGTCAGGGTTTGTATAATGCAGTTATCAATCTTGCTTAGGTATTCAAAAACCATGCAGCATTACAACATTTTTTCCTTACCATTTCAATATTTGTGTAATCATACTTATTAATTGGCCCCGTTTGGTTCCGGGGCAAAGAATAGGGCCACTGCAGATCCCGTTGGATGGGTAGAACATACCAAATTCATGTTCAATTTATCGTTTTTTGTTCATGCTCATTAAAGGTCTTCATCATGATCCCTGCATTGTTTCAGGTACCATCTCGTACACATCACTAGAGCAGTGGCAGAAAACCAATAAACGTGGCTGCAGCGTAAATTGAGTGTCTACAATAGAATTTGCAGCAACTCTGCAGTTCTGCAGGGGAGAAGGTTCTAGGTTCATTTTCCATATTTTATCTCGATGTACATGGAGGATGAGCTTGGCATGTTCATTCCTGTTAGGCACCATATAACCTTTCTTGTGTTGGTGCGCCGTAAAACCCCAATTCAATTCAATTCAGATTGTTCGAATTCAATTATTCCGGCATGCTCCTAATTAAGGAGTCTTAATCCGTCAAGTTAATAACCAGTGTTTATTATAGTGTGTATTATACAGTATGTATTTTCATTATGTGTTCTTTACATGTTATTGCACAGGGTGTACATGATGTAATGATACAGTAAAATATGCATTATTGGGCACTCTAGTGCCTTTTAGAGTGCCTTTAACATAAATATTCAATCATTTTAGATATTAGTTTAAAACGAATGCAGGCATACAGCCCAACAATCTGTATTATTGAGAGTTCCAGAAAACTTTGTAAAGGGTGAAATAATAAAAACAAACCTTCAATTGATCATATCTTTTATGTTCAACATCCGATTTTGATAATTCCTTTACCCTCGCCAAGTTTTTCAGAACTCTCAATAATACAGACTGTTTGGCTAAATGCCTACATTCCGTTTAAACCAAACTTATTCGTTGGTTTATGACACAATTTGAAAATGACCTATAAAAGTATGATTTAGGGAAATGGGATATTTTAGTGATATAAATACCTGATTTATTGAAATTTGAGAAATAAAAATGATTATAACTTGATTCTGAATTATTTTTTGAATTCCTGTCCAAACATTGGCTTATATAATGTAAAACCTAATTAAAAGTCCTTGAAGTTTTGTTCTAAAATGCTAAGAGGTTCTTACTTCGTTAAACGAACTAGTGATCGGCAAACTGGTAAACGTTCGCCTGTCATATGTAGAGGATCTTAAACGAGTTCCCATTTCATAGATTTATGAAACAAGTTATGAATTATTTTAATTTTAACAAGCCTTTTGGCAAGTTAAAATTAAAAATAATTCATAACGAGTTTCATAAAATCTTATATGGAATGGGAACGAGTTTAAGATCCTTTTTATCACATAACGTTGCAATCAAATTAGTAAAAATTAATTTAGATGGACATAGAACCGCCACGACACACTTTAGCGCCAAAACGTCATAAAATATATGACGTAATGTCGCGTCTCACACATAACGTTGCGTATAAAAGAGTTTCGTGTTTTACCTCTTTACAAAATAGCAGTTTACGCCAACTTTTTAACAAACCAACAACAATGTTTTGTATAACGTGCATTATTTTTATAAGCTGTCACAAATAATAAGTTTACGACTCCGATCTGGGTGAATTTATAATAAATAAAATAGTTTGTTAATAAACTTGCGTAGTGTTACAGGTTTAACTCAACCAATCAAAATCATTCCAGGTTGTATGACACGTGTGTCATACAATAGAATATTAAATGGGTGTTTTTACACTGCTAACAAGGGACGTTATGTGATTAATATGTTTAATCTAAGGATATGTCAGCATATTTTCAAACCATCCTTATTATTCAGAGTTCTGAAACACTTGTAAAGGAGTGTAAGAAAGAGCAAAATGGGATGATAAACAAAACAGATATGACCATTTGTAAGTTCTTCCAAAACAGAAGCAGCCATTTTTAAACATTTAGGGTGATATAGTTCAAAATTACCATTTAAAGACCCGAAATTTGTTTGAGATGCTCCCGAAATTTGCCGCAGACATTGGCTCGATGCGGACATCTTAGACACGTATTTGTGGTCCAATGTATCCGCAGATACCTGTGATTGAATATGCGTAAAGTGAATTATGATTTGGAAACGCTTAATTCAACGCTCCAGTTTCGAGGTTTGGTCTGGCTGGTTAAAGATGTTTATATAGTGTCTACCGGTATAGAGTTTGGATTCTCATATTTAAGTTATATATAAATACCTCATCGACAGTAGGTTTAGAAACGGTGTACATCTGTTGTTAAATTCGCCTTTTGTTGGCGGGATAGCTACTTTAAAGAGAGAGGTGATTTTCTGTGGCAAAGAGGTCCTTGAATAAGGGATCTGTTTAAAAGAACAGTTTAATTTACCAATTAATAAACATCCAAAATTAATAGTGTTTTGTGTAAAAAAAAATAGTACCGAAAAGCACATGGTTAAGTAATGTTAGGTAAGATATAAGCATAAATAAGAGGCCCAAGAGGGCCTGTGGATGCTCGCTCTACTGGTTAAAGTTTATGTATAAGGGGCCATAACTCTGTTAAAAATCATTCAACCTGAACATGGCGATTATATACACAACTAGGCTTGGTACTGATCATCCCTGCCAAGTTTTGTTGAAATCCGGGTCAGGAGAACTCATGGGTACAAGGTTAGTGTATTAAAACCTTTAGGAGGCCATAACTCTCCAAAATTCATTTAACTGGAAAACGGCAATGAACTGCACAACTAAGCTTGGTACTCGTCATCCCTGCCAAGATTCACTGAAATCCGGCCGGGGGATCAGGAGCATTAGTTGGGATAAAGTTTGTGTATTAAAACCTTGAAAGGGCCATAACTGTGCCAAAAATCATCAACCAGAACATGGCAAGGACAGGTGCAACTAGGTTTGGTACTCGTCATCTCCGCCAAGATTCGTTTAAATCTGGCCAGGAGTTAAAAAGAGACTAATCTGGACAAAACCTTTAAAGGGCCATAACTCTGCCAAAAATTATTCAAACGGAATACGGCGACGATATGCAGAACTAGGCTTGATACGTTGAAATCTGGCAAGGGGTTCAGCCTGGAAAAAGTTTGTGTATCAAAAACCTTTAAAGGGCCATAACTTTGCCAAACATCTGTCAAACAGAACACGACAATGATATGCACAACTAGGCTTGGAACTGATCATCCCTGCGAAGTTTCGATGAAATCCGGCCAGGGATTCAGGAGAACTCATGGGTACAAGGTTAGTGTATTAAAACCTTTAGGAGGCCATAACTCTGCCAAAATTCATTCAACTGGAAAACGACAATGAACTGCACAACAAAGCTTGGTACTGGTCATCCCTGCCAAGATTCATTGAAATCCGGCCAGGGGATCAGGAGCATTAGCCGGGATAAAGTTTGTGTATTAAAACCTTGAAAGGGCCATAACTGTGCCAAAAATCATTAACCAGAACATGGCAATGACAGGCGCAACTAGGTCTGGTACTCGTCATCTCCGCCAAGATTCGTTTAAATCTGGCCAGGAGTTAATAGAGACTAATCTGGACAAAGTTTGTGTATTAAAATCTTTAAAGGGCCATAACTCTGACAAAAATCATTCACTGGAATACGGCAATGATATGCACAACTAGGCTTGATACTGATCATCTTTCTCAAGTTTCGTTGAAATCTGGCAAGGGGTTCAGGAAAACTAGCCTGGAAAAAGTTTGTGTATCTAAAACCTTTAAAGGGCCATAACTTTGCCAAAAATCTGTCAACCAGAACACGACAATGATATGCACAACTAGGCTTGGAACTGATCATCCCTGCCAAGTTTCGATGAAATCCGGCCACGGATTCAAGAGAACTAGTCCAGAGTTTGTGTTTAAATTAAAAGCTTTAAAAGGCCACAACTCCGCCAAAATCATTCAACCGGAACATGGTATAACTAAATCTTTGGGCCAAAACTCCGATGTTGCTAATCTAACTTGGTTGGTTATATATTAACCTATCCAAGGTTTCATTGATAGTAACAATCTGGTAAAGATCGGATTCGGACCAGTAACAGCGGAGTTATGGCCCTTGATTTAGTTAAAAATGCTATATTTTGCCTCGTTAAGACAATAAGGCCTTTATTTTTCATCCGATCTTTACCAAACTTTACCAGATTGTTAATGTTAATAAAAGCTCGGACAAACCCTATCGTCTTTAACGAGGCAAAACACACCAATTTTAACTAAATAAAGGGCCGTAACTCGAGTATTATCCATTTCGATGTGGCTGTTTTTCAAAATTATACGAGCTTTCGTTGACATCAACAATCTGGTAAAGTTTGGAAAAGATCCGATGGAAAATGAAGACCCTATCGTGTTAACGAGGCCAAATTATAGCATATTTTAGAAAATCAAGGGCCATGACGCCGGTGTAAATTGTCCAATCTGGTTGGTTTTCGAACTTGTCCAAGATTTCATTGATATCAACAATCTGGTAGAGTTTGGTGAAGATTGTATGAAAAACGAAGGCACTACCGTGTTAAGGCAAAATATAGCAATTTAAACTAAATCAAGGGCCATGACTCTGGTGTTACTGATCCGAACCGGCTGGTTTTCTAACTTGTTCGAGCATTCATTGATATCAACAATCTGGTAAAGTTGGAAAAAGATTGCATGACAAATGAAGGCCCTATCGTCTAACATTTTAAACTAAATCAAGGGCCATAACTCCACTGTTACTAGTTCCATCTTCTGGCTTTCGAACTTGTCCTAGGTTTCATTGATATTAACAATCTGGAAAAGTTTGGTAAAAATCGGATAAAAAATGAATGCCCTATCATCTTAACGAGGCAAAATATAGCATTTTTAACTAAATCAAGGGCCATAACTCTGCTTTTACTGGTCTGATCTGGCTGGTTTTCGAGCTTTTCTGAGATGTCATTGATATTAACAATAAGGTAAAGTTTGAAAAAGATTGGATGAAAAATGGAGGCTCTATCGTCTTAACAAGGCAAAATACACATACTCATTCATATGTATTACAAGGTGAGCAATTACCAGAATGCATACCCTTGTACCGTTAACGGTCAAACTCATCTTGTTGGAATGTGTAGACTTTGATCCTATGTGGCAAAGATACTACAATGTTAATACTATGAACGAGTTATTTGATACTATAGAAACGAGTTATTTGATACTATAGATTTTAGTCTTGTTTTAGATTTCCTAAAAGAAATCAGACTATATAAATCATTATAATGTGTTACTTGTTTATATACCCGTTGACGGGCATTTGTTGATTTACTAATATAGTTTATATTACTACCATATCATCTCTTATTAGAGCTTATGGGATGCCGAGTTGTCCGTCAACCGTCCGTCGTCTGTCCGTTGTCCGTCGTTAACTTTTGTCTCAAGACGATAGGGCCTTCATTTTTCATCTGGTCTTTAACAAACTTTACCAGATTGTTAATGTCAATGATAGCTCAGACAAGTTCGAAAACCAGCCAAATCGGACCAGTAACAGCGGAGTTATGGCCCTTGATTTAGTTAAAAATGCTATATTTTGCCTCGTTAAGACAATAATGCCTTTATTTTTCGTCCGATCTTTATCAAACTTTACCAGATTGTTAACGTCAATAAAAGCTTGGATAAGTTCGAAAACCAACCAGATCAGACCAGTAACAGAGGAGTTATGGCCTTTGATTCAGTTAAAAATGCTATATTTTGCCTCATTAAGATAATAGGGCCTTCATTTTTCATCCGATCTTTACCAAACTTTACCAGATTGTTAATGTCAATGAAAGCTCGGACAAGTTCGAAAACCAGCCAGATCGGACCAGAACAGCGGAGTTATGGCCTTTGATTTAGTTAAAAAAATGCTACATTTTGCCTGGTTAAGACGATAGGGCCTTAATTTTTCATCCGATCTTTTCCAAACTTTACCAGATTGTTAATGTCAATAAATGCTCAGAAAAGTTCGAAAATCAGCCAGATCGGACCAGTAACAGCGGAGTGATTTCATTAAAAATGCTATATATTGCCTTGTTACGGCGATAGGGCCTTCATTTTTCATCTGATCTTTATCAAACTTTACCAGATTTTTTGACTTTTTTTTCTTCTCTTTTTTTTTTTATTATCTCTACTGGCCAAGTTTGAAAACCAGCCAGATAGGACCAGTAACGGCGGAGTTATGGCTCTTGATTTAGTTAAAAATGCTATATTTTGCCTCTTTAAGACGATAGTCACTCGCTTCATTGATGTTATAAGAGCCATATTAGCCAGTAGAGCGTACACAGGCCCTCTTGGGCCTCTTGTTTAATAGTTTTATCTTTATATATTTACATTAATTTTCAATTACTACATAACTCCATCTTTCGTCGGTTTTTGTGCACAATATGACCTATTTATGTGTTGACATGCAGTAAAACACCATTCATTCATTCAAACTAAATCAAGGGCCAAAACTCCACTGTTACATGGCCAATCTGGCTGGTTTTCGGACTTCCGATCTTTCATTGAAATTAACAATCTGGTAAAGTTTGGTAAAGATCGGATGAATAATGAATGCCCTATCCACTTAACGAGGCAAAATATAGCATTTTTAGCTCACCTGAGCCGAAGGCTCAAAGGTGAGCTATTGGGATCACTCTTCGTCCGTCGTCCGTCCGTCGTCCGTCGTTAACTTTTGCTTCAAACGACTTCTCCTCAGAAACTTCGCGGCCAATTTTGATCAAACTTCACGTGGATGATCCTTAGATGAATGCTTTTTAGATTTGTTAAAATTAGGTCAGCGCGACATCCATGATGGCCGCCATTACCATATATGGTTGAAACCCTAAAAAATCTTCTCAAGAACCGCTGGACAGATTTCAACAGTTTTTCTTTTAAAATGATCGCCAACGTCTAGACTATGAAGTTTGTTCAAATGAAGTCCCCGGGGTCAAAAATGGCTATGCCCCGGGGGTCCAAAGTTTGTATATTGAGATTTTGCATGTTTTTCATATAGACATACAGACATAAAAATCTTCTTCTCTGAAACTAAAAGGCACAGAGGTCTCATCTATTACATGTAGCATCAGCTTATGGTCCTCTACTAAGTTTGTTCAAATGGTAACCCTGGGGTCAAATTTATCCCCGCCCCGGGGGTCACAGGTTTACATAGACTTATATAGGATTTTTTTTTTAAAAATCTTCTTCTCGGAAACTGCAAGAGCCAGAGGTTTGATATTTTGCATTTACTATAAGCTTATGGTCCTTTACCAAGTTTGTTCAAATGGTGACCCTTGGGTCACATTTGGCCCCGCCCCAAGGGTCACATATTTTACATAGACATGTATAGGGAAAAGCTTAAAAAATCTTCTTCTCTGAAACTGCAAGAGCCAGAGGTTTAATATTTTGCATTTGCTATAAGCTTATGGTCCTCTACCAAGTTTGTTCAAATGGTGACCTAGGGGTCACATTTGTCACATTTGGCCCCGCCCCAAGGGTCACATATTTTACATAGACATGTATAGGGAAAAGCTTAAAAAATCTTCTTCTCTGAAACTGCAAGAGCCAGAGGTTTAATATTTTGCATTTGCTATAAGCTTATGGTCCTCTACCAAGTTTGTTCAAATGGTGACCTAGGGGTCACATTTGGCCCCGCCCCGGGGGTCACAGTTTTACATAGGCTTGTATAGGGAAAAACTGAAAAAATCTTCTCGGAGGCACGGAGCTCTCATGTATTACATGTAGCATCAGCTTATGGTCCTCTACTTAGTTTGTTCAAATGGTGACCCTGGGGTCAAATTTGTCCCCGCCCCGGGGGTCACAGTTTTACATAGACTTATATAGGATTTTTTTTAAAAAAAATCTTCTCGGAAATTGCAAGAGGCAAAGGTTTGATATTTTGCATTTACTATAAGCTTATGGTCCTTTACAAAGTTTGTTCAAATGGTGACCCTGGGGTCACATTTGGCCCCGCCCCAAGAGTCACATGTTTTACATAGACATGTATAGGGAAAAACTTAAAAAATCTTCTCTGAAACTGCAAGAGCCAGAGGTTTAATATTTTGCTTTTGCTATAAGCTCATGGTCCTCTACCAATTTTGTTCAAATGGTGACCCTGGTGTCAAACTTGGCCGCGCCCCGGGGTCACAGTTTTATGTAGACTTATACATATAGGAAAAAAACAATCTTCTCTGAAACTGCAAGAGCCAGAGGTTTACTATTTTACATTTACTATTAGATTATGGTCCTCTACCAAGTTTGTTCAAATGGTGACCCTTGGGTAAAATTTGACCCCACTCCGTGGGTCACAGTTGTACATAGACTTATATAGGAAACACATTAAAGTCTTCTTCTCTGGAACTACAAGAGCCAGAGGTTTAATATTTTGCATTTACTATACTCTTATGGTCCTTTACCAAGTTTGTTCAAATGGTGACCCTGGGTGCACATTTGGCCCCGCCCCAGGGGTCACATTTTACATAGACTTGTATAGGGAAAAACTTAAAAAATCTTCTTCTCTAAAACCACAAAGCACACAGCTCTCATATATTACATGTAGCCCTGGGGTCACATTTGGCTCTGCCCAAGGTGTTACTCTCTAGCACCTTCATTTGTATTTGATCTTTACCAAACTTTGTCAGTGTCTTAAACTGTCTATATCAATGTTGTTATACACAACAGAGCCCACATTTCTTGAACAATCTTAACCAAACTTGCACAGATTGTATATGACCATAAGATTTCGAAGAAGTTCGATAATGTGCCAGTACTCAGGTGATCGCTTTAGGGCCAGCTTGGTCCTGGCCCTCTTGTATTGGTTCAAATTAACTCAGGTGAGCGATATAGGGCCATCATGGCCCTCTTGTTAACTAAATCAAGAGCCATAACTCCGCCGTTACTGGTCCGATCAAGCTGTTTTCGAATTTGTCCGAGCTTTCGTTTATATTAACAATCTGGTAAAGATCGGATGAAAATGAAGGCCCTATCGTCTTAACAATACAAAAGATAACGACGGACGGTCTAAAAAAGTCTGATATATTTTACTTACTAGACAGTTTTTAGCTCTACTGGCCGAAGGACAGCAGCCACCAGTAGAGCTTATGGGATGCCGTCCCAGTAGAGATAAAAACTGTCTAGTAAGTAAAACATATTGGACTTTCTTGCATGCAATTAAGGGATATACACCTTTTACTACTGCTGGAAAATCTGATCTTACACGGATGTACGGGTAGCTAAAAGTCAGGCGTATCAACAATTGTCGAAAACATCAACAGATGCATGACGTCATTGTGTCAATGTCTAACATCGATTTTTGGCCATGCCAAGGCAATTTTTTTTCAGCTGTATGCAAGAATAAGAATCGATCATGGGTGATTTGGTGATTCGGTTCAGATAGAAATTCCAATCAGATCCTCGGCAGTTATACCTCCTTAAGTTGGAATCCCTGATCATGATCATAATCACTAGGCGTTTCAGACAGTCTAGTATTTTACATACCGCATTACCTGACAGCTTTAGCATTATACTAGTTCATGCATGTTTACAAACAATATTCACATTCTCGAAAAACATGTGAAACTAAAAAGGAAGAGATAGAGAGAATAACACAGACATAGATATATTATATTATTCTGATACTTGCATAATAATGTAACATTCGTACCTACTATGACCACTTCCTAAACAGAATATAAATTTATACAACAAAATAGTTTCACAAAACCCTGTTCCTTAAATTAACAAGAGGCCCAAGAGGGCCTGTGGACGCTCTACTGGCTAACATGGCTCTTATAACATCAATGAAGTTAGTGACTGTCATTTACATTTTTTTGGAAGTTTCGGGCAAAAAACAGCTTTTTAACTAAATCAAAGGCCAGAACTAAAGAATCTGTTAAAGTTCGGTAAAGATCAGATGAAAAATGAAGGCCCTACCGTATTAACAAGGCAAAATATAGCATTTTTAACTAAATCAAGAGCCATAACTCCTCTGTTACTGGTCCGACTGGTCCAACATAGAGCTAAAAAAAAAAGCAAAAATAAAAAAAAAAAAAAATAAAAAAAAAAAAAAGCAAAAATAAAAAAAAATATATAAAAAAAAAAATAAAAAAAAGAAATTAAAAAAAAAAAAAGAAATTAAAAAATTAAAACAAAAAATAAAAATTGAAAAAAAGAAATTGAAAAAAAAAAAAAAAATCAATTAAAAAATTAAATCAAAAAAAGAAAAAGAAATTAACAATTTAAAAAAAATAATTAAAAAGTTTGGTAACAAAAAGTTGGTAACGATCGGATGAGAAATGAAGGCCCTCTCGTCTTAACGAGGCAAAATATAGCGTTTAGAACTAAATCAAGGGCCATAACTAAGCTGTTACTGGTCTGATATGTTTGGTTTTCGAACTTGTCTGAGCTTTCATTGATATTAACAAACCGATAAAGTTTGGTAAAGATCAGATGAACAATGAAGCCCCTATCGTCTTAACGAGGCAAAATATAGCATTTTTAACTAAATCAAGGGCCATAACTCCACTGTTACTATTCCAATATGGCTGGTTTTCGAACTTGTCCGAGCTTTAATTAAAATTAACAATCTGATAAAGTTTGGTAAAGATCGGATGAACAATGAAGCCCCTATCATCTTAACAAGGCAAAATATAGCATTTTTGACTAAATCAAGGGCCACAACTCCGCTGTTACTGGTCCGATATGGCTGGTTTTCGAACTTGTTCGAGCTTTCAACGACATTAACAATCTGATAAAGTTTGGTAAAGATCAGATGAACAATGAAGCCCCTATCGCGTTAACGAGGCAAAATATAGCATTTTTAACTAAATCAAGGGCCATAACTCCACTGTTACTATTCCGATATGGCTGGTTTTCGAACTTGTCCGAGCTTTCATTGAAATTAACAATCTGATAAAGTTTGATAAAGATCGGATGAGCAATGAAGCCCCTAGCGTCTTAACGAGGCAAAATATAGCATTTTTAACTAAATCAAGGGCCATAACTCCGCTGTTACTAGTCCGATATGGCTGGTTTTCGAACTTGTCCGAGCTTTCATTGATATTAACAATGTGGTAAAGTTTAGTAAAGATAGAATGAAAAACGAAGGCCCTATCATCTTAACGAGGCAAAATATAGCAATATAGCATTTTTAACTAAATCAAGGACCATAACTCTGGTGTTACTGGTCTGATCTGGCTGGTTTTCGAACTTGTCCGAGCTTTCATTGATATTAACAATGTGGTATTGTTTGGTAAAGATAGGTTGAAAAATGAAGGCCCTATCGTCTTAACGAGGCAAAATATAGCAATATAGCATTTTTAACTAAATCAAGGGCCATAACTCCGCTAATACTTGGCCAATCTGGCTGGTTTTCGAACTCATCCGAGCTTTCATTGATATTAACAACCTCTTAAAGTTTGGTAAAGATTGGATAAAAAATGAAGGCCCTATCGTCTTAACGAGACAAAAGTTAACAACGGACGACGGACGGACGGACGGACGACGGACGACGGACGGACGACGGACAACTCGGCATCCCATAAGCTCTGCTGGCCTTCGGCCAGTAGAGCTAAAAATGGTGTAGCAAAATTATAACAATTTGATTGGACAAAAATGTATCATGGTTTTCAAAGTTCAGTAAAGTTCAGAAAAATTGTTCTTATTCATGTAGAGTAAAATCCTGTAAACGCACTGTCACATAACCAAAGCATGGAAGTTACTGCATGAACGTGGCAACCTTAATGCCTGAGATGCCAGTTGTGTACATTGGCAAAACGACCTGAAAGTAAAAAGAAAATAAGATTATAGGATTAAATCGTTTACAAATTAATATTTCAAATTTAATTATTTATTATAACCATCAATAATACATCAATTAATTATCCAATACAAAGATCTTGATACAATGTTCATGTGCATTATTAATGGCCATTTGGGACTCTTTTCAAAGGAAAAGACAAAAGAAAACATGGTAGAGTAACCACAAGTTTTTGCCACATGAAAAATATTAGTCTTATAACTCCTTTAGTTTTATAAGATTTTCTTTAATAAGATTTGCTTAAATAACTCTGTAAAACTATCTCCTGGGTTGGGGGCACATTTGAACCCAATGGTCACCATTTGAACGTAGTAGAGAACTTAAAGCTTATGCTACATACAATTGTTAGACCTCTGGATTTTTTTTTATATATGAACTTATGTTAAACTGGATCGGGGCCAGATATGAATGCTTTTAACAAGTTTGGTAAAGGACCTAAAGCTAATGCTACATGCAATATATGAGTGCTTTATGCCTTGCAGTTTCAGAGAAGATTTTATAAAACAAAATCATTATAAAAAACGTATGAAATCTCTACATACATGTGTGACCCAAGAAACCTCTTGAAACATCTTTTGTGTTCTTCTTGAAAAGAAGATTTTTTAAGGTTTGAGCTATTTTAAGGCCATTTTGAAAGTCTAAATGACATGTTTTTTATAATTTATATCAGAAGCAAAATTAAGTGCTGCTAACAAATGCGGATGCCAACACATATTAAAATCACACAAGTTCTGATGGCATTTGGCCAGTAGAGTTAAGAAGTGATTACCTTGCGCAAGTCTATACTGAGCCAATGATATAAAATCACCGTATGGATCAGTCTCCTGGACACCATATGGATCAGTCTCCTGCACTCGTGGCATTGGTTCTCTAGCAGGTCCGGTTTCTTGCACTGAAAGTAATGTCATATTGTCATATAAACTGACATAACTTGGGATGTAAAAAATCATTTAAGTTTTGAGTGGACAGACAGAAGACAAAAAAAATTAATGGAGAGTCAAATTAATGAACAAAGAGAACATGCAAATATTAGCATGTGTTGAAACCTTGCCTTTTTTTCGAAGTGGACACATACATTTGATGTGTGTTTCATTATAACTAGACGCCCTGTCGTAGTTCATCTGGAGGTTGTATGCCTTTGGCTGTTCATAAATTTGTCTCCCTTATCCCTATAGATAATTTATACTGTCCTAGGAAATAGAATAAATCAGCGTTTTCAGCTTAATATGCCTTCATCAGGGGAAGCAGAGACGACACAATATAAGGAAAAACAAGAAATCTGCGGATTCACGTCTCGCCTAACCGGGGCGGGACTTTGAAATAAGAGCTAAACATTGTTTAAATGAAAGTTTGTTAAATTTCTACTAAAAAACAACAACCGAGTTTACATTTTGCTGATATATGACATTTAAGCCTGTTTGTTTAAAAAAAAAAGTAGGTCAAGGTCAAAGGTGAAATCCATGTGTCCAGAAAAATGCACTACCCAAGACACAACCATGTCAAAATAGAATTGTTTGTCTTTGAAAGATTAAACTGTAAGTTTGAAACATCTAGTTATATTAGGTTATCTGCTTGGAGGGTCAAGGTCACATCCACATTTGCTTTGTCACGTTGTGACGTACCACCCAAGATACAACTTTAAGCAAAGTTTGAAAGGTCAAATGCGAAAGTCAAATGTTGCCAATGCCACCGGAAAAGCAACACTTATGTTTCCTTTTGTCTTTGTTTGCTTTTGAACCTGAAGTATGACCTTGACCTTAATATATTGACGTGGCCACATGACTAGTATCATGATGTGTATATATCAAACATTTTATAAAGAAATATGATGAAAGGAAAAAGTTGCACCCTATGTTGTTTTGTGACGCTGGAAAAATGGATGGACGACAAAGACGGATGGTGATCCCTATGTATAGGTATGTGCAGAATGATGTCCTTTCCTGAATCGTTTGATATCACATGGTGATTAAGAACTGATAGGAAGACGATACATATGTAATACAAGTCTGTGGCTTGGTCTAAGTTCTGCAGAAACTGGTGAGAAAAATAGCAAGACCTACCTGGGTACTGCAACCCACGGGGTTGATTTAGAAACTGCTGATGCGGAACAATCCTCGCAGACGGGACTGTTGGTTGGCCAGGTGCAAATATTCGAAGATTTCTTTCTCTTTGGAGCTGTTAAAATAAATATAGAAATTACACTGAACTGATCCTCAAACAAATTGGGATTTTAGATACACAAAAACAAAGGGCCCAAAATATCCTGTTTCGCTCTACTTCCTACAGGATGGATGAAGTTTATTATTTACCTATATATAAAGGTGACAAAGAGCATTGTTACAAAAGGCGTTGACAAATAAAACATGAGACCTCTGGGGTGGGGCCAAGTTTGACCTCAAGGTCACCATTTAAAACAAGAGCACCGCCTAGCGCGGCACATAAGTCCGTCATTGGCAAGTTCCAGGTTAAACTTTTTTTCATGGGGAAATAATTTCCCAGTGTCACTATCTGAACACAACTGGTAGAATTGTAGCTTATGCTACATGCAATATATCAGAGCTGTATACCTTGTGGTTTCAAAAAAGAAGATTTTTCAAGTTTTCTTTTATGTAAATCTAGGTAAAACTAGAGCCGTCACCTTTTAAGGGCGACAATTATGCCCCCGCTACCAGTCCCCCCCATTCTCCACCCTACCGACTGAGTAAAGATTGAGTGGAATGGGATTTTCATAATCAGGTAATGGTGGCCTTGACCTTTGACCCAATAGGGGCCATCTTTTCATCACAGGCAGTCCACCTATTAAGTTTCATGAGATTTGCTTCAAGGGGAGAGGAGTTATGGAGCGGACAAGGTATTATTGGGTCCTAGTGACCTTGACCTTTGACCTACTGACCTCAAAATCAATAGGGTCGTCCTCTCACCACAGGCAGTTCACCTATGTAGTTCACCAGACAGACAGACGGATGGACAGGGTGAAACCAGTATACCCCATAAATTTCGTTTAGTGGGGGTATTACAAGCAAAGTCTCTATATTCAAACCTTAAACCCCTGGGGCATGGCCATTTTTATACCGGGGACTTCATTTGAACAAACTTGATGGTCTAGGGGAAGGTGATCATTAATAAAGTCAAAAAATCCGCAGATTCACATGTCTTGCCTAACGGGGACGGGACTTAGATATAAAAGGTAAATACTGTTTAAATGAAAGTTTGTAAACATTTGAATAACTTAAAACAACTGAGTTTACATTTTTTATAACATTGAAGTGCATTTGTTTAAAAACAGAATGACAGTGTAAAAAAAAAATCTTCACTCAAAAATAGTAGCTCAAGGTCATAGATGAAATCCATGTGTCCAAAAATATGCACTACCCAAGACACAACTATGTCAAAATAGATTTTTTTTATCTTCCAAAGATTAAACTATAAATCTAGTTTTAAAACTAGTACATAATTATAGTGCCTGAGAAAGTGCCATAACGTAAGAATTACCATCACGGAGACTGGTTGACTCATGATAAATTATTTGCTGAAACATGTGATACTGACCATCAGGGAGACTGGTTGACTCATGATGAGGAAAGAAAATTAGAATTTATATTTCAAGCAGCATATTTATTGTCATCCAATGATAAAATGTGTTGACTAAAGAGAACAAAAGCTACCATGAAATTTTGAATTGAATAATGAATATTATTTACAAAAGGGTACATTTTATATTAAGTTATCAAGCTCATATTTAACAATAATAATGTGGTCTGTCTTCCTCCATACATACAGCTCTCATGTCATTTTTTGTTTTTATGACTAAACAGTTAAAATGCAGTTCTTGTAGCTTGTTCTATTCAAGTCATGTTTGTCTAATTTGCAAATTACATAAATAAATTCCATTAGAAGTATTTGAGATTATATACTGCAATATCTTTGCTTATGATGAAATGCATTTTTAAACACGTTTCAGTGAAAGGGCAAGAATAATATGCAGGTATACAGCCTTTAAGCCCAGGAATCCCTGAGTATTAATGAGCTAAGGCCAGATAAAGCTGCCAAACTATACCTGGTGGGCAGAACTTTGTGAACATCATACTGAGGGTCCTATATTTTATATTTACCTGTAATGTTGATACTATGATGTTGCCAGGTGAAGAATTACTGTTGTAACGTCCATGTGCAACAATTAAACAAGGTGTGAAGCTGGTTGGGTTGACTGTGTTCACCTGAAAAACCTACCAAGCAGATAATAAAACATGTCAATTATATGATGGCTATGTTCATTTTAAGATAGAAAATATTTCCAGTGGGTTTATTTTGTGCTGCTGATGTACTTGTTCATTTCCCTTTACAAACACTATTCCTTGCTTACTTAACAGTTAAAAAGGAAGGTTTTGATGCGAGTCCTTTTTAAGTAATGTTTTCCCAACTTGATAATTACATAATTAAATGCCATAGAAGTATTCAAGATTATATACTGCAATATCTATGACTATGATGAAATGCATTTTTAAACACGTTTCAGTGAAAGGGCAAGGAAAATATGCAGGTATACAGCCTTTAAGCCCAGGAATCCCTGAGTATTAATGAGCTAACTGGTCTGATAGAGCTGCCAAACTATACCTGGTGGACAGAACTTTGTGAACTTCATACTGAGGGCCCTATATTTTATATTTACCTGTAATGTTGATACTATGATGTTGCCAGGTGAAGAATTACAGTTGTAACGTCCATGTTCAACAATTATACAAGGTGTGAAGCTGGTTGGGTTTACCGTGTTCACCTCAAAAACCTACCAAGCAGATAATAAAACATGTCAATTATATGATGGCTATGTTCATTTTAAGATAGAAAATATTTCCAGTGGGTTTATTTTGTGCTGCTGATGTACTTGTTCATTTCCCTTTACAAACACTATTCCTTGCTTACTTAACAGTTAAAAAGGGAGGTTTTGATGCGAGTCCTTTTTAAGTAATGTTTTCCCAACTTGATAATTACATAATTAAATGCCATAGAAGTATTCGAGATTATATACTGCAATATCTATGACTATGATGAAATGCATTTTTAAACACGTTTCAGTGAAAGGGCAAGGAAAATATGCAGGTATACAGCCTTTAAGCCCAGGAATCCCTGAGTATTAATGAGCTAACTGGTCAGATAGAGCTGCCAAACTATACCTGGTGGACAGAACTTTGTGAAATTCATACTGAGGGCCCTATATTTTATATTTACCTGTAATGTTGATACTATGATGTTGCCAGGTGAAGAATTACAGTTGTAAGGTCCAAGTGCAACAATTATACAAGGTGTGAAGCTGGTTGGGTTGACCGTGTTCACCTCAAAAACCTACCAAGCAGATAATAAAACATGTCAATTATATGATGGCTATGTTCATTTTAAGATAGAAAATATTTCCAGTGGGTTTATTTTGTGCCAGCTGATGTACTTGTTCATTTCCCTTTACAAACACTATTCCTTTCTTATTACTTAACAGTTAAAAAGAGAGGTTTTGATGCGTCCTTTTTAAGTCATGTTTTTCCAACTTGATAATTACATAATTAAATGCCATAGAAGTATTCGAGATTATATACTGCAATATCTTTGCCTATGATCATGATGATGAAATGCATTTTTAAACCCGTTTCAGTGAAAGGGCAAGGAAAATATGCAGGTATACAGCCTTTAAGCCCCGGAATCCATGAGTATTAATGAGCTAACTGGCCAGATAGAGCTGCCAAACTATAGCTGGTGGGCAGAACTTTGTGAACATCATACTGAGGGCCCTATATTTTATATTTACCTGTAATGTTGATACTATGATGTTGCCAGGTAAAGAATTACTGTTGTAACGTCCATGTGCAACAATTAAACAAGGTGTGAAGCTGGTAAGGTTGACCGTGTTCACCTCAAAAACCTACCAAGCAGATAATAAAACATGTTAAATATATGTTCATTTTAACATAGAAAATATTTCCAGTGGGTTTATTTTGTGCCAGCTGATGTATCTGTTCATTTCCCTTTACAAACAGTATTCCTTTCTTATGACAACAGTTAAAAGAGAGGCTTTGATGCGAGTCCTTTTTAATTTAAGTCATGTTTTTCCAACTTGATTATTACATAATTAAATTCCATAGAAGTATTCGAGATTATATACTGCAATATCTTTGCCTATGATGAAATGCATTTTTAAACCCGTTTCAGTGAAAGTATGAGGCGCCATACGTGACTATTTGTTGTAAGATAAATATATACGTTGTGTGTAAAATATATATATTGAATACAAAAAATTATTGTATACTTTCATATTGTCCCGTTTAGATTGCATTGAGCTAAGCGTGCAATATTCTACGATATTGCACGCATTGATATTGCACGGGAACTTTTGCTCGTGCTTGCTAAGAGCCGCGAAATAGAAATAAGGAACTACTTTCAAATAAAAATAACGGAATCTTTCCTATAGTGTCAACAAAAAAATACGAGTTTTTTTTCAACCTTTCATGGCAAAAATTGATAAAATAATTCAAATGGTCACTCACCCACTGTTTTTAACGTTATCGAATGGTAAACAAACTTCAGAAAATCGCTTGATGTTTTTAATGACGTCATCTGACGTCGACGTCGTTTTCGCGCAAAATTATCATCCACACAAAATGAAACTGAATGGCAAGAGAGGAATTCCATCAAAAGCTATAAAAATAACACAAATACAATGAAAAGTAATAGTCATACAATTAACATTGATCAAAAACAATATGAAAGTATACAATAAAAAGGTTATTGAATTAGTATGGCTAAATATTGCTTGGAACTCGTTGTTTTGGCGCAGGACGACTCGCAAGCTCGTCGACTCGCAAGCTCGTCGTCCTTTGCCAAAACAACTCGTTCCAAGTAATATTTAGCCATACAAATGCAATAACCTATAGTATATGATACAGACAAATATATACGTTACTCCGAAATATATATATTGAAAACAAAAATATATATGATACAGACAAATATATACGTTACTCTGAAATATATATATTGTGTCCAAAAATATATATCATACAAATATATATGTGTTACTCCTAAAAATAAATATTGAAAAATATATATTCTGTTTGTAAATATATATTGTAGATGCAAATATATACGTTACTCTGAAAACATGTTTTCCCTAGTTTATATATTGATACAAAGAAACATATGTTATACCGAAAAATATATTCGTTTTATAAAAAATATTGTCTGTCTTAATATATTGAAGATAAAATATTTGAGATAAAAATAAATACTTTCTCTAAAATAAATATATTGCAGACACAAATATATCAATGAAATATCGATAATAAAATGTGAAAACTTCTGGGTGACCGAACCCATATGTCTATGCCGAAACTAAATAACTATGTGTTTTCCAAATATATACGTAATCATAGACTGCGCTTAAAATATATACGTTATCCTAGACTGCTACACTGTCCCTTTTTTTTCACTCGCACAAGCCAATTATGCTGGGTGTAAAAAACGCTAAAAACAAGGACATGCGCAGCAGTAAAGTGATTGTGAGCGTCTACTCCACGTAAAAAAACACGCTGTATGTGTAACTTGGTTAATGTGTTTTGTTTTGATGGTCCGACATTATACATGTATGTTTCCGGTAAATGATGATACAACGTATAATTTGGAGAGCTTCATTATATCTCTCCCTCGTCTTGCTGACGAGGCCACGTGCCTGATGCATTCGGACAGTGACTTCGGAATGTGACGTCGAGTCGCCCTCACGTCACATCGCATATGTGACGTCACCTTTGCCCCTCTCAGTATAAAAGCAGAATTTGTTGTATTTTTCTTCAGAGGCGAAGTAACTCACATTGAAAGCAGTCAGCTTTTCAGCTCTTCAAATTAAAAAAAAAAAAAAAAATGTCCACCGAGCCTACGGACACCATGGTCTAATCTATGTGTAACTAATAATACTCAGCCCAGTATTATAAACTAGATTGCATATACAGTACCAGTACCACGTGGATCCTAGGATAAAAATATGGGGTATTTAATTTTGGGTAAATGAGGTCAATGACTCAAAATCAAAAGCAATACAACTTACCACCCCGATGGCCATCAGACGACAATTGGGGCTGTTTCCTTTTGGTACGCAGTATTCAGGGCAAATTTAGAGAGTATTCAGTTCCCATGGCCCGGGTTAAAATCGTATTCAGTACTCGGGTTATCCATGTTAAATAGTATTCAGTACTCAGCTCTAAATTAGAGAGAATTCAGTAGGGAGGTTTTGATGCGAGTCCTTTTTAAGTAATGTTTTCCCAACTTGATAATTACATAATTAAATGCCATAGAAGTATTCGAGATTATATACTGCAATATCTTTGCCTATGATGAAATGCATTTTTAAACACGTTTCAGTGAAAGGGCAAGGAAAATATGCAGGTATACAGCCTTTAAGCCCAGGAATCCCTGAGTATTAATGAGCTAAGGCCAGATAAAGCTGCCAAACTATACCTTGTGGGCAGAACTTTGTGAACATCATACTGAGGGTCCTATATTTTATATTTACCTGTAATGTTGATACTATGATGTTGCCACGTGAAGAATTACTGTTGTAACGTCCATGTGCAACAATTAAACAAGGTGTGAAGCTGGTTGGGTTGACTGTGTTCACCTGAAAAACCTACCAAGCAGATAATAAAACATGTCAATTATATGATGGCTATGTTCATTTTAAGATAGAAAATATTTCCAGTGGGTTTATTTTGTGCTGCTGATGTACTTGTTCATTTCCCTTTACAAACACTATTCCTTGCTTACTTAACAGTTAAAAAGGGAGGTTTTGATGCGAGTCCTTTTTAAGTAATGTTTTCCCAACTTGATAATTACATAATTAAATGCCATAGAAGTATTCGAGATTATATACTGCAATATCTATGACTATGATGAAATGCATTTTTAAACACGTTTCAGTGAAAGGGCAAGGAAAATATGCAGGTATACAGCCTTTAAGCCCAGGAATCCCTGAGTATTAATGAGCTAACTGGTCAGATAGAGCTGCCAAACTATACCTGGTGGACAGAACTTTGTGAAATTCATACTGAGGGCCCTATATTTTATATTTACCTGTAATGTTGATACTATGATGTTGCCAGGTGAAGAATTACAGTTGTAATGTCCATGTGCAACAATTATACAAGGTGTGAAGCTGGTTGGGTTGACCGTGTTCACCTCAAAAACCTACCAAGCAGATAATAAAGCATGCCAATTATATGATTGCTATGTTCATTTTAAGATAGAAAATATTTCCAGTGGGTTTATTTTGTGCCAGCTGATGTACTTGTTCATTTCCCTTTACAAACACTATTCCTTTCTTATTACTTAACAGTTAAAAAGAGAGGTTTTGATGTGTCCTTTTTAAGTCATGTTTTTCCAACTTGATAATTACATAATTAAATGCCATAGAAGTATTCGAGATTATATACTGCAATATCTTTGCCTATGATCATGATGATGAAATGAATTTTTAAACCCGTTTCAGTGAATGGGCAAGGAAAATATGCAGGTATACAGCCTTTAAGCCCCGGAATCCCTGAGTATTAATGAGCTAACTGGCCGGATAGAGCTGCCAAACTATACCTGGTGGGCAGAACTTTGTGAACATCATACTGAGGGCCCTATATTTTATATTTACCTGTAATGTTGATACTATGATGTTGCCAGGTAAAGAATTACTGTTGTATCGTCCATGTGCAACAATTAAACAAGGTGTGAAGCTGGTAAGGTTGACCGTGTTCACCTCAAAAACCTACCAAGCAGATAATAAAACATGTTAAATATATGTTCATTTTAACATAGAAAATATTTCCAGTGGGTTTATTTTGTGCCAGCTGATGTATCTGTTCATTTCCCTTTACAAACAGTATTCCTTTCTTATGACAACAGTTAAAAGAGAGGCTTTGATGCGAGTCCTTTTTAATTTAAGTCATGTTTTTCCAACTTGATTATTACATAATTAAATTCCATAGAAGTATTCGAGATTATATACTGCAATATCTTTGCCTATGATGAAATGCATTTTTAAACCCGTTTCAGTGAAAGTATGAGGCGCCATACGTGACTATATGTTGTAAGATAAATATATACGTTGTGTGTAAAATATATATATTGAATACAAAAATTTATTGTATACTTTCATATTGTCCCGTTTAGATTGCATTGAGCTAAGCGTGCAATATTCTACGATATTGCACGCATTGATATTGCACGGGAACTTTTGCTCGTGCTTGCTAAGAGCCGCGAAATAGAAATAAGGAACTACTTTCAAATAAAAATAACGGAATCCTTCCTATAGTGTCAACAAAAAAATACGAGTTTTTTTCAACCTTTCATGGCAAAAATTGATAAAATAATTCAAATGGTCACTCACCCACTGTTTTTAACGTTATCGAATGGTAAACAAACTTCAGAAAATCGCTTGATGTTTTTAATGACGTCATCCGACGTCAACGTCGTTTTCGCGCAAAATTATCATCCACACAAAATGAAACTGAATGGCAAGATAGGAATTCCATCAAAAGCTATAAAAATAACACAAATACAATGAAAAGTAATAGTCATACAATTAACATTGATCAAAAACAATATGAAAGTATACAATAAAAAGGTTATTGAATTTGTATGGCTAAATATTGCTTGGAACGAGTTGTTTTGGCGCAGGACGACTCGCAAGCTCGTCGTCCTTCGCCAAAACAACTCGTTCCAAGTAATATTTAGCCATACAAATGCAATAACCTATAGTATATGATACAGACAAATATATACGTTACTCCGAAATATACATATTGAAAACAAAAATATATATGATACAGACAAATATATACGTTACTCTGAAATATATATATTGTGTCCAAAAATATATATCATACAAATATATATGTGTTACTCCTAAAAATAAATATTGAAAAATATATATTCTGTTTGTAAATATATATTGTAGATGCAAATATATACGTTACTCTGAAAACATGTTTTCCCTAGTTTATATATTGATACAAAGAAACATATGTTATACCGAAAAATATATTCGTTTTATAAAAAATATTGTCTGTCTTAATATATTGAAGATAAAATATTTGAGATAAAAATAAATACTTTCTCTAAAATAAATATATTGCAGACACAAATATATCAATGAAATATCGATAATAAAAACTGAAAACTTCTGGGTGACCGAACCCATATGTCTATGCCGAAACTAAATAACTATGTGTTTTCCAAATATATACGTAATCATAGACTGCGCTTAAAATATATACGTTATCCTAGACTGCTACACTGTCCCTTTTTTTCACTCGCACAAGCCAATTATGCTGGGTGTAAAAAAGGTAAAAACACGGACATGCGCAGCAGTAAAGCGATTGTGAGCGTCTACTCCACGTAAAAAAACACGCTGTATGTGTAACTTGGTTAATGTGTTTTGTTTTGATGGTCCGACATTATACATGTATGTTTCCGGTAAATGATGATACAACGTATAATTTGGAGAGCTTCATTATATCTCTCCCTCGTCTTGCTGACAAGGCCACGTGCCTGATGCATTCGGACAGTGACTTCGGAATGTGACGTCGAGTCGCCCTCACGTCACATCGCATATGTGACGTCACCTTTGCCCCTCTCAGTATAAAAGCCGAATTTGTTGTATTTTTCTTCAGAGGCGAAGTAACTCTCATTGAAAGCAGTCAGCTTTTCAGCTCTTCAAATTAAAAAAAAAAAAAAAAATGTCCACCGAGCCTACGGACACCATGGTCTAATCTATGTGTAACTAATAATACTCAGCCCAGTATTATAAACTAGATTGCATATACAGTACCAGTACCACGTGGATCCTAGGATAAAAATATGGGGTATTTAATTTTGGGTAAATGAGTTCAATGACTCAAAATCAAAAGCAATACAACTTACCACCCCGATGGCCATCAGACGACAATTGGGGCTGTTTCCTTTTGGTACGCAGTATTCAGGGCAAATTTAGAGAGTATTCAGTTCCCATGGTCCGGGTTAAAATTGTATTCAGTACTCTGGTTATCCATGTTAAATAGTATTCAGTACTCAGCTCTAAATTAGAGAGAATTCAGTAGGGAGGTTTTGATGCGAGTCCTTTTTAAGTAATGTTTTCCCAACATGATAATTACATAATTAAATGCCATAGAAGTATTCGAGATTATATACTGCAATATCTTTGCCTATGATGAAATGCATTTTTAAAGACGTTTCAGTGAAAGGGCAAGGAAAATATGCAGGTATACAGCCTTTAAGCCCAGGAATCCCTGAGTATTAATGAGCTAAGGCCAGATAAAGCTGCCAAACTATACCTTGTGGGCAGAACTTTGTGAACATCATACTGAGGGTCCTATATTTTATATTTACCTGTAATGTTGATACTATGATGTTGCCATGTGAAGAATTACTGTTGTAACGTCCATGTGCAACAATTAAACAAGGTGTGAAGCTGGTTGGGTTGACTGTGTTCACCTCAAAAACCTACCAAGCAGATAATAAAACATGTCAATTATATGATGGCTATGTTCATTTTAAGATAGAAAATATTTCCAGTGGGTTTATTTTGTGCTGCTGATGTACTTGTTCATTTCCCTTTACAAACACTATTCCTTGCTTACTTAACAGTTAAAAAGGGAGGTTTTGATGCGAGTCCTTTTTAAGTATGTTTTCCCAACTTGATAATTACATAATTAAATGCCATAGAAGTATTCGAGATTATATACTGCAATATCTATGACTATGATGAAATGCATTTTTAAACACGTTTCAGTGAAAGGGCAAGGAAAATATACAGGTATACAGCCTTTAAGCCCAGGAATCCCTGAGTATTAATGAGCTAACTGGTCAGATAGAGCTGCCAAACTATACCTGGTGGACAGAACTTTGTGAAATTCATACTGAGGGCCCTATATTTTATATTTACCTGTAATGTTGATACTATGATGTTGCCAGGTGAAGAATTACAGTTGTAACGTCCATGTGCAACAATTATACAAGGTGTGAAGCTGGTTGGGTTGACCGTGTTCACCTCAAAAACCTACCAAGCAGATAATAAAACATGCCAATTATATGATGGCTATGTTCATTTTAAGATAGAAAATATTTCCAGTGGGTTTATTTTGTGCCAGCTGATGTACTTGTTCATTTCCCTTTACAAACACTATTCCTTTCTTATTACTTAACAGTTAAAAAGAGAGGTTTTGATGCGTCCTTTTTAAGTCATGTTTTTCCAACTTGATAATTACATAATTAAATGCCATAGAAGTATTCGAGATTATATACTGCAATATCTTTGCCTATGATCATGATGATGAAATGCATTTTTAAACCCGTTTCAGTGAAAGGGCAAGGAAAATATGCAGGTATACAGCCTTTAAGCCCCGGAATCCCTGAGTATTAATGAGCTAACTGGCCGGATAGAGCTGCCAAACTATAGCTGGTGGGCAGAACTTTGTGAACATCATACTGAGGGCCCTATATTTTATATTTACCTGTAATGTTGATACTATGATGTTGCCAGGTAAAGAATTACTGTTGTAACGTCCATGTGCAACAATTAAACAAGGTGTGAAGCTGGTAAGGTTGACCGTGTTCACCTCAAAAACCTACCAAGCAGATAATAAAACATGTTAAATATATGTTCATTTTAACATAGAAAATATTTCCAGTGGGTTTATTTTGTGCCAGCTGATGTACCTGTTCATTTCCCTTTACAAACAGTATTCCTTTCTTATGACAACAGTTAAAAGAGAGGCTTTGATGCGAGTCCTTTTTAATTTAAGTCATGTTTTTCCAACTTGATTATTACATAATTAAATTCCATAGAAGTATTCGAGATTATATACTGCAATATCTTTGCCTATGATGAAATGCATTTTTAAACCCATTTCAGTGAAAGTATGAGGCGCCATACGTGACTATATGTTGTAAGATAAATATATATGTTGTGTGTAAAATATATATATTGAATACAAAAATGTATATGATACAGACAAATATATACGTTACTCTGAAATATATATATTGAAAACAAAAATATATATGATAGAGACAAATATATACGTTACTCTGAAATATATATATTGTGTCCAAAAATATATATCATAAAAATATATATGTGTTACTCCTAAAAATAAATACTGAAAAATATATATTCTGTTTGTAAATATATATTGTAGATGCAAATATATACATTACTCTGAAAACATGTTTTCCCTAGTTTATATATTGATACAAAGATACATATGTTATACCGAAAAATATATTCGTTTTATAAAAAATATATTGTCTGTCTTAATATATTGAAGATAAAATATTTGAGATAAAAATAAATACTTCCTCTAAAATAAATATATTGCAGACACAAATATATCAATGAAATATCGATAATAAAAAGTGCGAACTTCAGGGTGACCGAACCCATATGTCTATGCCGAAACTAAATAACTATGTGTTGTAGCATGGTCGGTGACATTTCCTTTGATGAATGCAGAGCATTAAATCGTTTAATTTAAGGTAACTAAAGGGGCGTGGCTTAGCCGTACTACAACTACCGGATATTGGAATTTAGAGTAAGGTCAATATGCCGTCACGGTGTTACGAAGTACACCATGCTACAAAAAAGATAGAGTCTGTCTCAGCTCGTTGGTTATTTAAACAACTCGATGGGCTATGCCCATCTCGGTGTTTAAATAAGCCAACTTGCTGAGTCCAGACTCTATCTATTACTTTTCCAAATATATACGTAATCATAGACTGCGCTTAAAATATATACGTTATCCTAGACTGCTACACTGTCCCTTTTTTTCACTCGCACAGCCAATTATGCTGGGTGTAAAAAACGCTAAAAACACGGACATGCGCAGCAGTAAAGCGATTGTGAGCGTCTACTCCACGTAAAAAAACACGCTGTAAATGTTACTTGGTTAATGTGTTTTGTTTTGATGGTCCGACATTATACATGTATGTTTCCGGTAAATGATGATACAACGTATAATTTGGAGAGCTTCATTATATCTCTCCCTCGTCTTGCTGACGAGGCCACGTGCCTGATGCATTCGCATATGTGACGTCATCTTTGCCCCTCTCAGTATAAAAGCCGAATTTGTTGTATTTTTCTTCAGAGGCGAAGTAACTCTCATTGAAAGCAGTCAGCTTTTCAGCTCTTCAAATTAAAACAAAAAAAAACAAAAAAAATATCCACCGAGCCTACGGACACCATGGTCTAATCTATGTGTAACTAATAATACTCAGCCCAGTATTATAAACTAGATTGCATATACAGTACCAGTACCACGTGGATCCTAGGATAAAAATATGGGGTATTTAATTTTGGGTAAATGAGGTCAATGACTCAAAATCAAAAGCAATACAACTTACCACCCCGATGGCCATCAGACGACAATTGGGGCTGTTTCCTTTTGGTACGCAGTATTCAGGGCAAATTTAGAGAGTATTCAGTTCCCATGGCCCGGGTTAAAATCGTATTCAGTACTCGGGTTATCCATGTTAAATAGTATTCAGTACTCAGCTCTAAATTAGAGAGAATTCAGTAGGGAGGTTTTGATGCGAGTCCTTTTTAAGTAATGTTTTCCCAACTTGATAATTACATAATTAAATGCCATAGAAGTATTCGAGATTATATACTGCAATATCTTTGCCTATGATGAAATGCATTTTTAAACACGTTTCAGTGAAAGGGCAAGGAAAATATGCAGGTATACAGCCTTTAAGCCCAGGAATCCCTGAGTATTAATGAGCTAAGGCCAGATAAAGCTGCCAAACTATACCTTGTGGGCAGAACTTTGTGAACATCATACTGAGGGTCCTATATTTTATATTTACCTGTAATGTTGATACTATGATGTTGCCACGTGAAGAATTACTGTTGTAACGTCCATGTGCAACAATTAAACAAGGTGTGAAGCTGGTTGGGTTGACTGTGTTCACCTGAAAAACCTACCAAGCAGATAATAAAACATGTCAATTATATGATGGCTATGTTCATTTTAAGATAGAAAATATTTCCAGTGGGTTTATTTTGTGCTGCTGATGTACTTGTTCATTTCCCTTTACAAACACTATTCCTTGCTTACTTAACAGTTAAAAAGGGAGGTTTTGATGCGAGTCCTTTTTAAGTAATGTTTTCCCAACTTGATAATTACATAATTAAATGCCATAGAAGTATTCGAGATTATATACTGCAATATCTATGACTATGATGAAATGCATTTTTAAACACGTTTCAGTGAAAGGGCAAGGAAAATATGCAGGTATACAGCCTTTAAGCCCAGGAATCCCTGAGTATTAATGAGCTAACTGGTCAGATAGAGCTGCCAAACTATACCTGGTGGACAGAACTTTGTGAAATTCATACTGAGGGCCCTATATTTTATATTTACCTGTAATGTTGATACTATGATGTTGCCAGGTGAAGAATTACAGTTGTAATGTCCATGTGCAACAATTATACAAGGTGTGAAGCTGGTTGGGTTGACCGTGTTCACCTCAAAAACCTACCAAGCAGATAATAAAGCATGCCAATTATATGATTGCTATGTTCATTTTAAGATAGAAAATATTTCCAGTGGGTTTATTTTGTGCCAGCTGATGTACTTGTTCATTTCCCTTTACAAACACTATTCCTTTCTTATTACTTAACAGTTAAAAAGAGAGGTTTTGATGTGTCCTTTTTAAGTCATGTTTTTCCAACTTGATAATTACATAATTAAATGCCATAGAAGTATTCGAGATATATACTGCAATATCTTTGCCTATGATCATGATGATGAAATGAATTTTTAAAACCCGTTTCAGTGAATGGGCAAGGAAAATATGCAGGTATACAGCCTTTAAGCCCCGGAATCCCTGAGTATTAATGAGCTAACTGGCCGGATAGAGCTGCCAAACTATACCTGGTGGGCAGAACTTTGTGAACATCATACTGAGGGCCCTATATTTTATATTTACCTGTAATGTTGATACTATGATGTTGCCAGGTAAAGAATTACTGTTGTATCGTCCATGTGCAACAATTAAACAAGGTGTGAAGCTGGTAAGGTTGACCGTGTTCACCTCAAAAACCTACCAAGCAGATAATAAAACATGTTAAATATATGTTCATTTTAACATAGAAAATATTTCCAGTGGGTTTATTTTGTGCCAGCTGATGTATCTGTTCATTTCCCTTTACAAACAGTATTCCTTTCTTATGACAACAGTTAAAAGAGAGGCTTGATGCGAGTCCTTTTTAATTAAGTCATGTTTTTCCAACTTGATTATTACATAATTAAATTCCATAGAAGTATTCGAGATTATATACTGCAATATCTTTGCCTGATGATGAAATGCATTTTTTAAACCCGTTTCAGTGAAAGTATGAGGCGCCATACGTGACTATATGTTGTAAGATAAATATATACGTTGTGTGTAAAATATATATTGAATACAAAAATTTATTGTATACCTTTCATATTGTCCCGTTTAGATTGCATTGAGCTAAGCGTGCAATATTCTACGATATTGCACGCATTGATATTGCACGGACTTTTGCTCGTGCTTGCTAAGAGCCGCGAAATAGAAATAAGGAACTACTTTCAAATAAAAATAACGGAATCCTTCCTATAGTGTCAACAAAAAAATACGAGTTTTTTTCAACCTTTCATGGCAAAAATTGATAAAATAATTCAAATGGTCACTCACCCACTGTTTTTAACGTTATCGAATGGTAAACAAACTTCAGAAAATCGCTTGATGTTTTTAATGACGTCATCCGACGTCAACGTCGTTTTCCGCGCAAAATTATCATCCACACAAAATGAACTGAATGGCAAGATAGGAATTCCATCAAAGCTATAAAAATAACACAAATACAATGAAAAGTAATAGTCATACAATAACATTGATCAAAAACATATGAAGTATACAATAAAAAGGTTATTGAATTTGTATGGCTAAATATTGCTTGGAACGAGTTGTTTTGGCGCAGGACGACTCGCAAGCTCGTCGTCCTTCGCCAAAACAACTCGTTCCAAGTAATATTTAGCCATACAAATGCAATAACCTATAGTATATGATACAGACAAATATATACGTTTACTCCGAAATATACATATTGAAAACAAAAATATATATGATACAGACAAATATATACGTTACTCTGAAATATATATATTGTGTCCAAAAATATATATCATACAAATATATATGTGTTACTCCTAAAAATAAATATTGAAAAATATATATTCTGTTTGTAAATATATATTGTAGATGCAAATATATACGTTACTCTGAAAACATGTTTTCCCTAGTTTATATATTGATACAAGGAAACATATGTTATACCGAAAAATATATTCGTTTTATAAAAAATATTGTCTGTCTTAATATATTGAAGATAAAATATTTGAGATAAAAATAAATACTTTCTCTAAAATAAATATATTGCAGACACAAATATATCAATGAAATATCGATATAAAAACTGAAAACTTCTGGGTGACGAACCATATGTCTATGCCGAAACTAAATAACTATGTGTTTTTCCAAATATATACGTAATCATAGACTGCGCTTAAAATATATACGTTATCCTAGACTGCTACACTGTCCCTTTTTTTCACTTCGCACAAGCAATTATGCTGGGTGTAAAAAAGGTAAAAACACGGACATGCGCAGCAGTAAAGCGATTGTGAGCGTCTACTCCACGTAAAAAAACACGCTGTATGTGTAACTTGGTTAATGTGTTTTGTTTTGATGGTCCGACATTATACATGTATGTTTCCGGTAAATGATGATACAACGTATAATTTGGAGAGCTTCATTATATCTCTCCCTCGTCTTGCTGACAAGGCCACCGTGCCTGATGCAATTCCGGACAGTGACTTCGGAATGTGACGTCGAGTCGCCCTCACGTCACATCGCATATGTGACGTCACCTTTGCCCCCTCTCAGTATAAAAGCCGAATTTGTTGTATTTTTCTTCAGAGGCGAAGTAACTCTCATTGAAAGCAGTCAGCTTTTCAGCTCTTCAAATTAAAAAAAAAAAAAAAATGTCCACCGAGCCTACGGACACCATGGTCTAATCTATGTGTAACTAATAATACTCAGCCCAGTATTATAAACTAGATTGCATATACAGTACCAGTACCACGTGGATCCTAGGATAAAAATATGGGGTATTTAATTTTGGGTAAATGAGTTCAATGACTCAAAATCAAAAGCAATACAACTTACCACCCCGATGGCCATCAGAACGACAATTGGGTGCTTTCCTTTTGGTACGGCAGTATTCAGGGCAAATTTAGAGAGTATTCAGTTCCCATGGTCCGGGTTAAAATTGTATTCAGTACTCGGGTTATCCATGTTAAATAGTATTCAGTACTCAGCTCTAAATTAGAGAGAATTCAGTCAAGGGAGGTTTTGATGCGAGTCTTTTTAAGTAATGTTTTCCCAACATGATAATTACATAATTAAATGCCATAGAAGTATTCGAGATTATATAGCTGCAATATCTTTGCCTATGATGAAATGCATTTTTAAAGACGTTTCAGTGAAAGGGCAAGGAAAATATGCAGGTATACAGCCTTTAAGCCCAGGAATCCCTGAGTATTAATGAGCTAAGGCCAGATAAAGCTGCCCAAACTATACCTTGTGGGCAGAACTTTGTGAACATCATACTGAGGGTCCTATATTTTATATTTACCTGTAATGTTGATACTATGATGTTGCCATGTGAAGAATTACTGTTGTAACGTCCATGTGCAACAATTAAACAAGGTGTGAAGCTGGTTGGGTTGACTGTGTTCACCTCAAAAACCTACCAAGCAGATAATAAACATGTCAATTATATGATGGCTATGTTCATTTTAAGATAGAAAATATTTCCAGTGGGTTTATTTTGTGCTGCTGATGTACTTGTTCATTTCCCTTTACAAACACTATTCCTTGCTTACTTAACAGTTAAAAAGGAGGTTTTGATGCGAGTCCTTTTTAAGTATGTTTTCCCAACTTGATAATTACATAATTAATGCCATAGAAGTATTCGAGATTATATACTGCAATATCGTATGACTATGATGAAATGCATTTTTAAACCACGTTTCAGTGAAAGGGCAAGGAAAATATACAGGTATACAGCCTTTAAGCCCAGGAATCCCTGAGTATTAATGAGCTAACTGGTCAGATAGA
>JAWPHD010016572.1:0-49138 GCA_037043455.1 Cyrtodaria siliqua
CTTTAAATGGTCATATCTTTTTTGTTTATCATCCGATTTTGATAATTCTTTCACCTTTTTCCAAGTTTTTCAGATCTCTCAATAATAGAGCTTGTTTGGCTGTGTCGCTACAATCCCTTTAACATATTAAGGTGTAATACGAGTTGCTGAAAATTGGTAAAACCAGAAAAATTAAAAACAAAATGACGTTTTGGGCCAAGAGGTGGGGGAAGGGCAAAGAAATATTGAAAAAAAGAAAAGAAAAAAAGTTTCAAGTGTGTGTGTGTGGGTGGGGGAGTGGGGAGAGGCGGGGGGTGGGGGGGGGGGGGGGGGGGTAAGGTTGCAACATATATTTGTAAGAATCGACTAAAACAACACAAAAATATGAAGAAAAAAAAAACACTTTCAAGTGGGGGTGAGGTGGGGGGGAGGGGGAGCGTGGGTGAGAGGCGGGAGTGGGTAGGGAGGGGGGTGGGGGGTGGAGGGGGCAACATATATGTGTAAGAATTTACAAAAGCAACACAGAAATATGTAAAAAACAAAAAAATACTTTCAAGTGGGGGTGAGGTGGGGGGGAGGGGGAGCGTGGGTGAGAGGCGGGAGTGGGTAGGGAGGGGGGTGGGAGGTGGAGGGGGCAACATATATGTGTAAGAATTGACTAAAACAACAAAGAAATATGTAAAAAAAAAAAAAAAAAAGTTTCAAGTCTGTGGGGGGGGGGGGGGGGGGGGGGCGGGGGGGGGGGGGGGGGCAGGCGGGCAGGGAGTATTGCAACATATGTGTAAGAATTGATTAAAACAAGACAGAAATATGTAAAAAAAAAAAATGGGGGGGGGGTGGGGGAGGAAGGAGCCCATGCCCCAATATGGGTGAAGTAATAACATGCATAATGCTATAACAAATCATAAACCAAAATTATAGATATATACATGCTTACATGCAAACCTAAATCTGCCTTTATTTCACATTTTATAGGCCATCACAATTTGGGTTCCATGGGAGCCCATAATTTGCAGAAGACAACATTACTTATCCAACCCTTTACAACATACTATAAGGAAACCAATTCCAAAATTTAGTTCAGCTAGGACGGACAAGAAATGTAAGAGATATAGACCTGTAAACACAGCTTACACGCAACATTTGATGTGAAACAGACATATTTTAAGGGCTATCAGAATTTGGGTTCCATGGGAGCTCAGGGGTTACAGGAACCAAAATTACTTAAGCAGACCTTATGATAATGCTATAAGAAAGCTAATGGCCAAATTTGGTTGTGCTAGGGTAAGAATTGTAAGAGATATAGACTTGTAAACACAGCTTACATGCAAAATTTGATGTTAAATGGGGCACATTTTATGGGCTATCATAATTTGGGTTCCATAGGAGTCCATGGGTTACAGGAACCAAAATTGCTTATGCAGCCCTTAAGATAATGCTATAAGGAAGCCCATGAACAAATTTGGTTGTGCTAGGATAAGAAATGTAAGAGATATAGACTTGTAAACACAGCTTACACGCAAACCTTGATGTGGGACGCCGACGCCTAAGCCAACGCCGACGTCTGGGTGATTACATAAGCTCTCTTATTCTTCGAATAGTCGAGCTAAAAAATAATTGACTGGAAATTTTGTTTACTTTCTATCGGTGTATGAATTTTGAAAATCAGTCAAATATAATTTGAACTCTTAATTAAAATGTGACACCAAGGCTCATTTTGCGTATAGCCGATACGCTCTACGCGTCCAAAAAGATGCACTACCCAAGACACAACTATGTCAAAATAGAATATTTTGTCTTCCAAAGATTAAGCTATAAATTAGGTTTAAAACATCTAGTGCATAATTATAGTTCATGAGAAAGTGATGTAAATGTAACAATTAAAGTTATCTGCCCTTTGCTTGGATGGTGAAGGTCACATCCACATTTGCTTTTTGACACATTGTGATGTACTATCCAAGAAACAACTATTAGCAAAGTTTGAAAGGTCATCATGTTTGTGAGAAAGTGATCTAAACGCAAATGTTGAAGGTAAAAAAAATTAAGTTATCTGCCTCTTGCTTGGCAGGTCAAGGTCACATCCACATCTGCTTTGTCACGTTGCAATGGATCACTCAAGATACAACTATAAGCAAAGTTTGAAAGGTCTTAGTCATACAGTTTGTGAACGAGTGACCTAAATGCCAAAGTTGAAGGTAAAAATTATATGGTTATCTGCCCCTTGCTTGGATGGTCAGGTGCTTTGTCACGTTGCTATGTACCACACTATATACAACTATAAACAAAGTTTGAAAGGTGTAGTGCATACAGTTTGCGCGAAATTGACAACGCAAAAGTTGAATGTAAAATTAATGTTATCGCAAAACGCAAAACTTGAATGCTGACGCCTTCGCTGCCGCCGGAAAAGCAACACCTGTCTTTTTCTTCGAAAAGGCGAGACAAAAAACTGATGAGAGGTATGCTGCCTGTAGACATCTTACCAATCACGCAAGTCAAGGAGTTGTTTTTCACAATAGAGATGCACTAAGGTGTGTCCATTACACAGCGTATGTTTGCAGTATCTTCACCATTCTTTCCTATGTCTACAAAGACAGTTTCACCCGTCTTGGACTCTATATTTTTATAAATAAAGACAATCTCACATGTGACCATTGCACAGTGTATGTTTGCAGTACCTTCATCATTCTTTCCTCTTTCTACAAAAAACAAACTTACCTGTTTTGGACTCTGTTTTTTTAATAAATAAAGACTAACTCACCTGTGACCATTACACAGCGTATGTTTGCGGCAGACAGTGTCTTGATGACGGGGTTTGACTGTCGCTTTAACTTATTCTGCATGACAATGAGACCCTGGAAGATCAGGTTACACTCCACTTTGTCCCTAGAAAATCAACAGATGCTATTAAAGTGAATTAAAATTTAAATGAAGATGTCTGTATGTTTGTTTGAATGGTATTTTACGTAATTTTTAAACACATGTTAGGCTATGTATGACAGATGGTTTTTTTAGGTAGATCCTGATCACACCCTTTTTTCTGGGTACAACCAGTGCTGTATTCCTCAAGCCATCTGTAAGAATCGACACTTTCTCACTTGACAAGTCGAGCTTCCAGTGGGATTCAAAACCGCAGTGGTTTTAGTCAATGAAGATGTAATAACTTGGTAAAACAATTCATTATGTTTTACTTTAATCTGTAATTAGAGTCTCTGACTTGCAATCACTTGCCCCTCACCGCTGTAGGTTCGATCCCTCAGGGGCCTAGGAATCTTTATGTGAGGAAGCTATCCAGCTGGCTTGCGGAATGTCGGTGGTTCTACCCAGGTGCCCGCCCGTGCATGAAAATTGCCCGGAGGGGCACCTGGGGTCTTCCTCCACCAGTGGAAGCTGGAAAGTCGCCATATGACCTTAGCTGTTAGTGCGACTATAAAATCCAATTCAATTCAATTCAATTCAATTTAATCTGTATTATTTTTTCTGGAACTATCCCTAACTGACTGCCACTGAAGTCAACAGAATAACTTATTAAGCAAGTATAAACCTTCATTAGTAAACTAACAATCAGACATATTAATATATTTAAACAACAATTGCTGTAGATATTTGTCAGAATAAGCGATAAAAGCATGAAACGAGCCAGGCAAACATATATATTACAACATTGTCTTTCATGCTAAAATTTTAATTCATATTGTAATCAACTCAAAATAGAGAAAATGCATATTTATCTATGGATAGTGTCGGTAAATGGTGGTAGATCAAAGTTTTAAATACAGACATAGGCGCATATGCGTTTACTAACACAACAAAAAAATTAAATTAGCATAACGGCTTTGTTGCAAAATTTTACGCTATAATGATAAAATTAAAATACTTACATGTTTTGTTTTGGGCTATTCCATTAAAACATACATGAGACCAACGGAAGGCACTTTTGAAATTGAACACCCACCCATAGATGCAAAATTGATTTTGAAGAACCAAATTTCAGAAAATAGGGTTCACCAATAGATGTTTATTAAATTGAATTCCTGGTATGTTTTAATGGAATAGCCCTTTGTCAAAATCATGTTACACCACATTACTGATGTACTAACCTGGAGATTCGCTGTGCCTGGTGCCATGTGATCTTGTGGTCAAGAGGTCGGCAAGCAAGGGCAATAACTCGAAAGCCTTGTATAGTGTACTGGTGTAAAATTTCATTGAAGTCATCTGGCACTAAAAGAGTTATTATCTTTAATTATGCTATTGCAACATCTGCCTATATATATATACCTTGAAAGTCTCGTTAACTGTATTTTATTAAGAACATACTTGTTGTGACGATCATTTCAATAAAGATACCATACTAATACCTCTTATGATTGTAGAGTTATAGCAACTACAAACTTTACTCATTGAATCTATTTTTAGCCCTGGTGGCCTACTTAGATTATAAGAAGCAGATTTATGTTTGGACAACTATTAAAAACATCCATAGCTTTGTGAAAAAGAACATTCTAAAAACTTTTTGTGAAAAGTATGCAAAGTAGTTTTGGAGGAGTAGAGCTGACCAAATAAGCAACTCAAGATTTGATGGGATGGACAGACATCTTTCGTCGAACGGATGGCCAGATGACGTGCCATCACATAAGCTGCGCTTAATCTGAAGACCCAATTAGATGGCCACGGCCACCATGTTAAAATATACCCACCTATGTCAGAAGAGATAGCGCAGACAAAAGGAAATTTCTCCACCACCCTTACATGACTGGAGTCTTAAGACTGTATTACAGAACCAGAAATAAACGTGCCAATCTACGACCATTACCTGTATCCGGATCACAAAGGCTGGCTATTTTCTCCGGAGCTCCCTTACAATACACATCCATGTGACTTTTACCCAGGGTTCTCGTGATTACACTCATTCGCTGCATCGACGAGGAGAACGTGAACTGACGCACGATGCCCACCTCAAACTGCGACTGAAAAACAAACATGATCGCAATGGATTTTACAGGTATACCTTTCTTTTTACATTCATTGAAAATTGCATGCAAACAACAGGTACATTTACCGATACATGCATGCTGATACTTGCATGTAAACAAATGAATTGAATTGAATTGGTGTTTTAAGGCGCACCAACGCATTTCAGGTTATATGGCACAGGCATGAACATGCCAGGCTCATCTTCCATGTACATCGAGATAAAATATGGAAAATGGGCCTAGAACGTTCTCACCCTGAACTGCAGAGTCGCTGCAAATTCTATCGTAAAAACTCCATTTACGCTGGAGCCACGTTTATTGTTTTTCTGCCACTGCTCTTTTGATGTGAGCGAGATGGCACCTGAAACAATGCAGGAATCATGATGAAGACCTTTAATGAACATGAACAAAAAATGATAAAATGAACATGCATTTTGGGGGATTCTACCCCTCTGCCTACCCCTCCAAAGGGATCTGCAGTGGCCCTATTCTTTGCCCCGTGACCAAACGGGGCACCCGGGAACCACATGGGACTAATGATACAATTCTGATATTCACATAGAAACAAAAGGTACATTAACCAAAACTTGCATGTAAATGGCACATCTACAGATATTAATTTACTTTTATGTAAATAAATGGTACATTTACTAATAAATGCATGTAAACAATTATAATTTATGTTTACTTCACACTTCAGACAAACACTGGATTTACTGTGGCACTGCTACATTCTGAGGTAACTTACCAAGCCCAGATCTTCTTCATCCATAAATGTGTCCTTTGTTGCAGGTCGCACCACGGTTGGCATAATCGTGTCGAATTTGCTCGTGTCATTGCCTGGCTCATCCAAGGACTGTCGGAAATAATATTCAAATTTTAATACATTTTATTTTTTTAAAGAAGATGTTTTGCTGAAAGATGAGGAAGTCAGCCCGTCAGCAGTAAGTGTCCCAAGTTTATTATTGTCAAGAAATTAAATGTTAAAGGAAAAAAGGGCTATAATTTTACTAAATTAAAAAACAGAGTTATAGAACCTGTGTGTGTGAATGGTCTTGATGAAACAGAAGGAATATATGTAGCATTTGTATGAATTTGAATAAGCAATGTCTGACAAATTAAAACGTGAATAAACTTTAATGTAATTTTCTACACCGTCACTGTCACCATCATCGCAAAGTGATTCTTTTGAAAGGCAAGACAAGAAGCTGGCCCTTTTTTTTTTCAACATGCAAATTACTTATTTTTGACAGAGCAGTAAATTAAGCATGGCATGTAGTGTAGACATAAAAACTAGAAATGTGTCCATGGGACACGGGTGCCCCCACTGTAAACAATCAGTGGAAAAAGTAAAAGTTTATGAACAAAGGGCTGTAACTCCAGTACTACTGGGTAGATTTTGACGCTGAACCAATATGCACATCTTGACATCATAGGTAAGCATCCTATAAAACTTCGAAACAATCGGTTGAAAACTGTTGAAGGAGATACATTAACTCTTCGAGATAGACGGACATGGCTAACGCTACCTGCCCCCTCACCATTCGGTGGTGGGTGCATAACAGGCAAATGCTATCAAATTTGCCTCTATTCAATTTGCCTGGCGTGACCTCAAAATCTACTTCTAATCACAAGTTTTAACATGGTCATAAAGACCTCGAGTTTTAAGCGGCTTACCATATTTACTGTATATTATTCACTTTTTCATTCAAAATTAAAGGGAATGTAGAGACACCGCCAAACAGCTCGTTTATTGAGAGTTTTGAAAAACTTGGAAAAAGGTGAAAGAATTATCAAAATCGGATGATAAACAAAAAAGATATGACCATTTAAATGTTGTTTTAAAACAGGTATGGGAGCCGCCATTTTGAGAACTATGATATCATAGTTCTACATTACCATATATGGAATATTGTTAAATATCATTTAAAACAAAGAAAATCACTGCAAAATTTTTTACTGGTCATTTAAAGCATTATTGCTATTAAGTATTACATATTTTTCATACAGTTGCTGTCATTTTTTCGTTGTAAATTAGTAAATTTTCATATTTATAAATATTCCATATATGGTCATTTAGAACCGTGATGTCATAGCTCTCAAAATCCGTTGTAAACAGAAACTTCAAAAGATCATATCTTCTTTGTTTATCATCCAATTTTGATAATTCTTTCACCCTTCTTCAAGTTTTTCAGAACTCTCAATAATAAAGATGATTTAGCTGTGTCGCTACATTTCCTTTAAACAAAATAAAAACATAAACAATCTTATGCACTAGCTAACACTATTTAAAACAAGAGGCCCAAGAGGGCCTGTGGACGCTCTACTGGCTAAAGATAAAGTTTATGCACAAGGGGCCATAACTCTTTCAAATATCGTTCAACCAGAACATGGTGATGATATAGGCAACTAACCTTGGTACTGATTGTCCCTGACAAGTTTCATTGAAATCCAGCCAGAGGTTCAGGAGAACTAGTCTGTACAAAGTTAGTGTATTAAAACTTCTAAGGGGCCATAACTCTGCCAAAATTCATTCAATCAGAACACGGCAATGATAGGTGCAACTAGGCTTGGTACTGATCATCCCCATCAAAGATTCATTGAAATCCAGCAAGGAGTTCAGAACAGACTAATCTGGACGTTTCTCTATTAAAACCTTTAAAGGGCCATAACTCTGACAAAAATCATTCAACCCGAATATGGCGATAATATGCACAACTAGGCTTGATACTGATCATCCTTGTCAAGTTTCGTTAAAATCCAGCCAGGGGTTCAGGAAAACTAACCCGGAAAATGTTTGTGTATCAAAAACCTTTAAAGGGCCATAACTCCACCAAAAATCTGTTAATCGGAATGCGACGATGATATGCACAACTAAACTTGTTGCTGATCATCCCTGTAAAGTTTCGTTGAAATGTGGGGAGACGTTCAGGAGAATAGTCCAGGCAAAGTTTGTGTATTAAAACCTTTAAAGGGTCATAACTCTGCCAAAAATCATTCAACCAGAACAAAAGATTTGCACAACTAGACCTGGAACTAATCATCCCTAAAAAGTTTTGTTTAAATCCGGCCATGGGTTCAGAAAAACTAGTCAGGACAAAGTTTGTGTATTAAAACCTTTAAAGGGACACAACTCTGCCAAAATCATTCAAGTTGAACACAGTGACGATATGTACAACTAGGCTTGGTACTGATCATCCCTGAAAGATTTCAATGAAATTTGGCCAAATGAAGGCCCTTTCTTCTTAATGAGGCCAAAATATAGCATATTTCAGAAAATAAAATCAAGGGCGATAACTCCGGTGTAAATGGTCCAATCTGGCTGGTTTTCAAACTTGTCGGAGCTTTCATTGATAGTAACAATCTGGTAAAGTTTGGTAAAGATCGGATAAAAAATGAAGGTCCTATCGTCTTAACGAGGCAAAATATAGCATTTTTAACTAAATCAAGGGCCATAACTCCGCTGTTGCTGTCCGATCTGGCTGGTTTTCGAACTTGTCCAAGCTTTCATTGATATTAACGATCTGGTAATTTTTGGTAAAGATCGGATGAAAAATGAAGACCCTATCTTCTTAACGAGGCAAAATATAGCCTTTTTTAACAAAATCAAGGGCCATAACTCCACTGTTACTAGTCCGATCTGACTGGTTTTCAAACTTATCCGAGCTTTCATTGATATTAACAAGATGGCAAAGTTTGGTAAAGATCGGATGAATAATGAAGCCCCTATCGTCTTAACGAGGCAAAATATAGCATTTTGAACTAAATCAAGGGCCATAACTCGATGTTATTAGTCCAATATGAATGCTTTTCAAATTTGTCCGAGCTTTCATTGATATTAACAATCTGATCAAATTTGGTAAAGATCAGCTGAACAATGAAGCCCCTATCGTCTTAACCAGGCAAAATATGGCATTTTTAATTAAATCAAGGGCCATAACTCTGCTGTAACTGATCCGATATGGCTGGTTTTCGAACTTGTTTGAGCTTTCAACGACATTAACAATGTGGTAAAGTTTGGTAAAGATAGGATGAAAAATGAAGGCCCTATTGTCTTAACGAGGCAAGATATAGCATTTTGAACTAAATCAAGGGCCATAACTCTGCCAATACTGGTCTGATGTGGCTGGTTTTCGAACTTGTGCGAGTTTTTATTGATATTAACAATCTGATAAAGTTTGGTAAAGATCGGATGAACAATGAAGCCCCTATCGTCTTAACGAGGCAAAATATAGCATTTTGAACTAAATCAAGGGCAATAACTCCGCTGTTAATAGTCCAATCTGGCTGGTTTTCGAACTTGTCCACGCTTTCATTGATATCAACAATCTGTGCAAGTTTGGTAAAGATCAAATTATAAATGAAGGTGCTAGAGTGTTCACAAGGCTTAATATGGCATTTTTCTGCAAAACAAGGGCCATAACTCCATTGAAATTATTTCGATCTTGCCGGTTTTCGAACTTGTTTGAGCTTTCATTGATATAAAGACACTGGCAAAGTTAAGTAAAGATCTGAAGGCCCTAGAGTGTTCACAAGGCAGAAAATAGCATTTTTCAGAAAAAACAAGGGCCATTACTCCGGTGTTACGGATCCGATTTAGCTGGTTTTCGAACTTGTTCGAGCTTTCATTGATATTAACAATCTGTGCAAGTTTGGTAAAGATCAAATAATAAATGAAGGTGTTAGAGTGTTCACAAGGCAGAAAATGGCATTTTTCAGAAAAAAACAAGGGCCATAACTCTAGTGTTACTGACCCAATTCAGCTGATTTTCGAACTTGTCCAAGCTATAATTAGTATTAACAATCTGTGCAAGTTTGATAACAATCAAATAATAAATGAAGGTGCTAGAGCGTTCACAAGGCAGAAAATAGCATTTTTCAGAAAAAACAAGGGCCATAACTCCGGTGTTACGGATCCGATTTAGCTAGTTTTCGAACTTGTTCGAGCTTTCATTGATATTAACAATCTGTGCAAGTTTGGTAAAGATCAAATAATAAATGAAGGTGTTAGAGTGTTCACAAGGCAGAAAATGGCATTTTTCAGAAAAAAACAAGGGCCATAACTCTAGTGTTACTGACCCAATTCAGCTGATTTTCGAACTTGTCCAAGCTATAATTAGTATTAACAATCTGTGCAAGTTTGATAACGATCAAATAATAAATGAAGGTGCTAGAGCGTTCACAAGGCAGAAAATGCAATTTTCAGAAAAAGCAAGGGCCATAACTCCGGTGTGACTGATCCGATTTGGCTGGTTTTCAAACTTGTCCGAGCTTTCATTGATATTAACAATCTGTGCAAGTTTGGTAAAGATCAAATAATAAATGAAGGTGCTAGAGTGTTCACAAGGCTTAATATTGCATTTTTCAGCAAAACAAGGGCCACAACTCCGGTGAAATTATTCCGATCTGGCTGGTTTTCGAACTTATCCGAGCTTTCATTGATATTAACAACCTGTGAACGTTTGGTAAAGATCGGATGAAAAATGAAGGCCCTAGAGTTGTCACAAGACAAAAGTTAACAACGGACGACGGACAGACGACGGACTGACGACGGACGACGGACAACTCGCCATCCCATAAGCTCTGCTGGCCTTCGGCCAGTAGAGCTAAAAACAATCAAGATTAAGCAGAATGATTTAATATATTTTACCCATTGAGTGGAGTTGAACATAATAAGGTCGAGTGGGTCACCACTGATCTCTCCGTCAATAATCGTCAGTGAGTGACAGGTTGTCAGGCCAACCAAAAACTCGTTGCGCTCCATCCGACTCGGCTCTCGGATCACATGACCAAACCTTCGATAAATAAAAGCATAGTGTTAAGATCATCAGACTTTTTTTTGTAAAACAGAATTTATCTTCCAAAATTGGTAGTAAGAGATTTCCTGAAAGTTCTTAATATGTTCTATCATGTGTTATTAGAACTAATTCAGCTGAAGCAAAGTATACTGAAAGGAAAAAGAAACGCGACACTGGAATTTCCGCTATATATTGTATGTACAATATGCTACAATAATCGAATGGTACATGGCTACCTTTCCTTTCGGTAAAAATACTAAAACAACACGTAACACAGCAAATAGTATTCCTGCAAAGTTTCATTATTGACAGAGTACGCGTTTGGCTCAAGCATGTGAGCAAACCTAGGATGCAAAATTTTGCAAGTTCTTTACGTTAAATACAGTACTGAACTGGCTCAATTTTTCAAAGAGGAACTTCAACATTTATTATTTAGTTGTTACGTCTACTGCAATTAAAATGTCTACAACATCACAGTTGTGTCCTTTGTCTAACTGCAACTTTTTTTTTAACGAAATACCATGGGATTTCCTTGGAATATATATGGAATTAAGTGTGCAGTATATACAATTAATAGCGGAAATTCCCGTGTCGCATTGTTTTTCCTTTCAGTATATGTAATATACGACATGTTTGACCAATAGTCTTTATGCGTATCATTTAAAAATCATGACAGGGCTGAAACTGTCAGCAATATAGCAATTCCTTCTTCGTAACAGGCCCGTGTAGTTACCGAACAGGAATAGGACCACTGCTTATCCAGACAGAGGGATAAAATCCTTGTTTGCTATGTCCATTAAAGGTCTTCATCATCATCACTTTATTGTTTCAGGTGTTACGTGTAAAATGATAGTGGCTCAAGCAAAAATATGCTGTGCTTACTACAGAATTTGAAGCAACTTTGCAATTCTGTTGGTTCTATTGTTTGGAGCGCTTGTTTCAGCCAGGAGCGCTTGTTTCAGCCAAAGTTTTTTTGGACTTTTTAGACCAAATTCATCTAGTACCTAAATAAGTTGTATATCAGTGAAACATACATTTTTAGTGGTAAATAAAAATACCTTACTTTTCAAAATTGGTTGAAAAATAAAATATGCACGAAAGCTGTTTTTGATGGGGCTTTTTCAATGCAAAATTCTGCTGCATGAAAAATTTGAAACAATATTTTTTTTAGAATTTTTATCCGAAAATTGTTTTAAATTGTTGGATATTCGTAAATTAAGACACCCTGAAATTTTTATAGCAGAATACGAGTGAAGTAATTTGAAATTTCTTAATTTTCTGCTGTCCCTCCAACAAGGAATTTACATGGGGAAAAGCAACCTGAACAAATCATTTGGGTTGTAAAATATTTATTTCTCAACTGATTTTCAAAACTAAGGTATTTTTAATTACCACTAAAAATACCAGTTCTAACGATATGTAATTGATGTACATGTTTTTTAAATTGCTCAAGCTACTGCAGCAAAACCTTTGGCTGAAACAAAGCCAATTCTGCATATTTTTATCTAGATATAAATGGACGATGGGTCTGAATGTTCATTGCTAATGGTGCCATATAACCTTTTTTGTGTTGGTTCGCTGTTAAATCAAATTAAAAATTCCTTGTACAGCTTAAGATTTAGGCTTCACCTTAAATAAATAAATTTGTTTTAAAATAGTCTCATCAATTTTAAAAGTAAACTAAAAAAGAAATGAGGACTGTGTTACTGACCTATTCTGCGTTACAGGAATTACTCCCCACATGTCTAAACCATCTTCTGTTAGAGTACCAGTCTGAAACAGATAAATACATAATTCAAGACAAAATTAAATTCACTAAAACAATGTTACAATTGATTCTTGGCACCTCAAATTTTGAAGAAAAAAAAAATGTTTCAAAAATGCCCATTTCATAATTATAAATATTTGTAGAAAAGGTTGAATGAGAACTGAAATGTACTACAACAGAAAGTGTACTAAAATCCTAAGGTTTAGAGGGACACACAGAAATCATGATTTTTTTTTAAAAACTCACGGCATCCCGTTAGCTTTTCCACAAAGCTTGCATTAAAATTTTGTTCAATCATTAATATTAATTACAAGAATAGTTTAAAGATTTTTTTCCTGCAAATTACTAACTGTTGATTATACTACACCAATAAAATATTTAAACCTATGGTAGAATAACAGGAAAAGATCAAAACTCAAAACATGCAAGCAGGTTTGAAGTCCAAATGGTAATGGATTAATTAATCGAGATGCTAATTTCAATGCTTGATATAAACTTAAAGATTGCCATGTGTCCCTTTAAAACAGCTTACCTTATCAAAGCAGAACAGATTTATCCTCCCACAAAAATTTATTCGCGGTGGACTGATACAGAAGATCTTCCTTTTTTTGAGTCGACTCTGAGCGTACACTGTGCCAACTGTCATGGCTGCCGGCAAGGCAGGGGGGACAATTATTGTGATGATGTCCAACACTCTCAGGACAATCTTTGGTACGGGCGCCTTAAACAGAGAAGATGAACAATCCAGCAACAGTATATACCTTTAAAGGGCCATAACTCTGCCTAAAATCATTCAACTGGAACATGGCAAAGACATGCACAACTAGGCTTGGTACTGATCATCCCTGCTAAGTTTCACTGAATTCCGGAGAGGTGTTCAGGTGAAATAGGCCGGACAAAAGTATCTAAAACCTTTAAAGGGCCATAACTCTTTGATGATTTATTTCGTTTTGTGATATTGTATTCTCCAGCAATACCACAGTTTAATATCTTAGAAATACACAAAACAATGAAAGCATATTCTTAGGTGTATACTTAGGAATGTTGACCATTATAATACGACAAAGAAAAACAATATGACAGACAGACAGACGATGCTCCATGCATGTCCCAATAGAGATTTGACAGTAGTCCTAATTCCAATCGATATAACATTGTTCATGACCCCATTAGAGATGTAACAGTGTTCATGACCCCAATAGAGATGTAACAGTGTTCATGACCCCAATAGAGAGGTAACAGTGTTCATGACCCCAATAGAGATGTAACAGTGTTCATGACCCAAACAGAGATGTAACAGTGTTCACGACCCCCACTAGAGATGTAACAGTGTTCATTACTCCAATAGAAACATAACAGTGTTCATGTCCCCAATAGAGATGCCCCCAGTAGAGATGTAAGTGTTCATGTCCCCAATAGAGATATAACAGTGTTCATAACCCCAATAGAGATGACCCCAATACAGATATAACAGTGTTTATGTCCCCAATAGAGATATAACAGTATTCATGACCCCAATAGAGATGTAACAGTGTTCATGTCCCCAACAGAGATGTAACAGTGTTCATGCCCCCAATAGAGATGTAACAGTGTTCATGCCCTCAATACAGATATAACATTGTTTATGTCCCCAATAGAGATGTAACAGTGTTCATGCCCCAATAGAGATGTAACAGTGTTCATGCCCCAAATAGAGATGTAACAGTGTTCATACCCCCAATCGAGATGTAACAGTGTCCACGACCCCAATGGAGATGTAACAGTGTTCACGACCCCAATGGAGATGTTACATTGTTCATGACCCCAATAGAAATGTAACAGTGTTCACGACCCCATAAAGATGTAACAGTGTTCACGACCCCAATAGAGATGTGACAGTGTTCACGACCCTAATAGAGAGGTAACATTGTTCATGACCCCAATAGAAATGTAAGTGTTCACGACCCCAATAGAGAGGTCACAGTGTTCATGATACCAATAGAGACATAGCAGTGTTCACGACCCAACAGAGATGTAACAGTGTTCACGACCTCAATAGAGATGTAACAGTGTTCATGACCCCAATAGAGATGTAACAGTGTTCATGACCCCAATAGAGATGGAACAGTGTTCATGACCCCAATAGAGATTAACAGTGTTCATGACCCCAATAGAGATGTAACAGTGTTCATGACCCCAATAGAGATGTAACAGTGTTCATGACCTCAATAAAGATGTAACAATGTTCATGACCCCAATAGAGACGTAACAGTGTTCATGACCTCAATAAAGATGTAACAGTGTTCATGTCCCCAATAGAGATAGAACAGTGTTATGTCGCCAATATCTGACATTTTTCATGTTCCCAATAATAGTTTGACAGATAAATAAAAAGAAGACTCACCCCAACTCTAATATACATTACAAGACTGTAGATCATGCCAAAGAAGGCCACCACTGCCAGAAACATGATGAACCTTATGGCGTCTTGGTAGAATTTGAAACCCAGAGGTTTGGGGTACAAAATGGCTCGAACAAGTTCACCCTTTGCTGTGCTGAATCCTAAAAAATAATTAAAAAACATTTTTTTATTTTTTTTTAAACCATGGACAGTGAAATCATAACAGTAAGATTTCTTGATTTGAGGCAGATAGGAGCAATCTGTGTAAATACACTCTCAACTTTTATAAGCGGTCACCCAGGTTTTTTGAAAACAACACGAATACTAAAAACTGGAAATCACCGAAACACATACCAATATTTTATTAAGTTTATCGACAAGGTTTTAATCCAATCAAGGCAGATTAAGTTTTATAAATCGCTAGCGATATTTGCTAAACGACGCCAGTTAACATTTCAAATGAAAGTATGATTTATTAAAAAATATATAATCATATAAATATATAATTCTTTGAAAAGTGACTGATTATAAAAGTTGGGTACACAAGATTTTTGTATGTTCAGCTTTCACTGGGAAACTTTGTTGGCAATCACTTTCATTTGAATGTTCCTTGGCTTTACACGAGTTATTTAATGAAATTCATTTGAAGTGACCTTGTGTGAAACAGGCTTAATAGGGACATGTTTAACTTCATATGAGAAATACGGTCAGCTAAATACGGACACTCAAGCAATTTTTTTAAAAGAAGTGCATTTCACATTATACATCATATCTCCTACATAGACCTCGTTATCTATTTATAGATGGTAACAGTGACTTTACAGAAAAGTCAGAAAGTGGATATATTTTCAGTTTTGTAATCTATCCATATTAACCCCTCTTTTTGTTTACCCCAGCCTCTGTTTTTGCCCCAACTATTAAACAGATATTATAAAATACCCCAAAACACAGTTGCTTTTGGCAAGCCACTCTGGACATCTTGCGCACAATTGTTTTTTTAAAAAAAATAATTTATAGTTAGAACCTTAAACTCTCCATATGAATTTCTGCACATTCACTACACCAACCTAGAATGCGAGTCATTCTGGCTGATTTGATCAAGTGAGAAAGTTTGTGTACGATTAATTTATTTGAAATCATGGGCATATTGTTGAAAAGATGTCTCTCTTGCGCATTTTCAAGGGACAGAAGTGTGGGTGAGTCTGAAATACAGCTGAAAACAACATAATTATATGTAACACACTCACCGGTTCGAACAACTACAGCAAGGACTTTTGCGTGTCCGTAGAATCGGGTCTGGACAACTTTAGTTCCGGCAAACAGCGTATGACGCTTGTGTTGCTCCGGAGAGTAGATCTCGTCTTCCTGCTGGGATAGCGGTGTCTTGGTTACTGGAACGCTCTCACCTGGATACAATATCAATGTTAATATGAGGTCACATCACAATATATGTTGTCTGCTACTCAGTGCTAGTATTTTCATTGGATTAAAGGTATCACGTGGAGACTGTATATAATCCATACACGGTACTTTTTCATACATGTTAAACTGGATTTTCTTTCTTTCACGACATGTTGTTTCCCGTACAAGGTTATTGTTTAAAAATGCCAGAAGTGACTTTCATGTTTATTCCTTTGACTCGGTAAGACGTAATCGTTACACATTGTGTTAGTGACCTAATATGGTATATACAGTGTCAGTAAATCCCATATGGAACTCAAGTTTAGCTCTCGTCCAATATGAAATTTACTGGCACCGTATATCCCTTATTAGGTCACTGACTTACTGAGTAAATAATATGTTGCAATACAAAAAGGAAGCTGTATGCCAATATTGTAAATGTTTTCTGAAACACACTAGTAATACGGCCATTAGATACGAAAATCCATCTTGCTTGGCTGGCATGTCGAGCTTTATGTTGAAGAAATCCAAATTGGATTACGGCCCTCAAGAAGCAGTCTAAATGGCATATACTTGAAAAATAATGCTGTTTATATTACACATATCATATCACGGCACCTGTAGCACAATACGCAACATATCATGACATTCTTATATTGTCGCCACCATGTATTTTACTTCTAAATGGCATCTGTACTGTACACACCAACTTTGCTCATTTACAAGCACCCCAAAAATGGAAGAGTCCACTTACCTGTTAGCATGCTTTCATTCACTATGCACGTGCCTGCCATGAGAACGGCATCACACGCCATCGTACTGCCCTTAGCAGGGATCACGATCACATCACCGGGGACAAGGTCAGTGACGGGGACCTCTTCATAAGTACCATCCCCACGTGACACAGTCATGCCAGTAGCACTTATAGTGACCATGTTATGGAGTGTAATCATTTGCTGAATAGTGAAAAATAGAAATAAGGAGAATTAATGTCTGTGAATGAAACCCGCATTTGTATGTTTATGTCTAATATACCACGTTTCATAGCGTTACCAAATAACCAGACATGTATGTACCAGTTCGGTATAACATAATATTGAAATATTGCAAAGAGAAAATTAACAGTTTGATTGGGAAACATGCCATAGACATGAGTCAACTTTAAAGAAGGATGGCAGTTTAACACAAAACAAGTGAAGTACCAACAGTGGTGGGAACGCCGGACTACGAATTCAACATTTTAACTAAAAAATCTAAGTTCTTGTCATAATACACTGTGTAATGAAAATGAACTTGTGCATTTCATAGTTTCAAAGCTTTCAGACAATTAATGTTTGGGACATGATAAACAAAAACTTTAACCAAAACGTCAAACATGTAGACAGATGGACAGACGGGCAGAAAGATATTAAAACAGATGGAAATCGTCAAACTATAAGCCTGGATTTGCTGTGCAATCTGACTAAAAATGTAGATAATGTCAAATATAATAACAATGAAATTCTGATGTATACCGTATTTCCCCTATTAGTAGCGCCTTCCCTAATAGAAGCACCCCCACCTGTGTTAAGAAACCTTACCTTCTTCAAAAATCAAAAAGATCCTAAAAAATCCCAGAAAGTTTTCGTCTTTACCGCTTATGGATTTGATTACTAGTTCTTTTTACTACGACACCGGTATGCCTACGAGAGTTTTTTACTACGACACATGTATGGTCTATGACATAAACCTTAAAGTGATGTCATTATAAATTCAAATTACCGCTTTTTCTTTCTTTCAATTTAATATTTAGTTTATCTTCTATTATTATTTTATTCATACGCAACCAATCCGTGTTATAATAGTCAAGTTCGACGGAAATGTGTATCATACAGATACAGAGTGATGACAACGATATACTCAGTATACAGTCGGGTTTAGGTTTTAGTCAATACCGGTGTCATAGTAAAAGATCGCTGTACAGTAATTCTATAAGGAAACAATCGGGGAAGGAGGGGAAAGATATTGAAAATTTGCACCATAATAAGAGTGCCCCCTCTGCACTTTGCCTAGCGCCCGGGCGCTACTAATGGGGGAAACTCGGCAGCTGGATTTAGCCAGACGTCTAAAATATTAATGCTTTCCAAAATAGTACAGGTAAACAAAGCCAAAAGTACCAACACCCCAAAACACCATTAAATCTGTCTCTGCTTGAAAATAATACTAACCTTTTTTGTTTCATAGAGTGAGATGGTTATAGATATACACGAGATGAGGAATATACACGCTGCATAGTAATAGTACTGCTCCAGGGACCACAACACTATACTGGCGATCTGGAAGATGTAGAATGGGTTCAGCACCTGAAATGTACATGGAAAAACAATAATAAACAATGTGCCCAATGCATGCAAATGAACATGGAAAAACAACTTATAATGCTTCTGCAAGATACTGACCACCATCAACTATCCTAGGGTAGTTGATACTAAATGCTAAATCAGGGAGACAGGTTTTAATAAACAATTAGCATCAAGTTTAGATAAAAGTGTAAAGATAATGTACTGAATGTTTCAATAAATAGAATCTCACATTCGTTCTCATTCATTATTGAATTTATTAAACTCGTTAATAAAAATTAAGCCTCGTATTATATCATTTTGCCAACTCGTTTAATAAATTCAGTAATGAATGAGTACTCATGTAAGATCCTCTATATACAATATAAATTTAAAGTGGGATTCATCAGTCAGGTCTGTAACTTGATTAAGTTATTTTCAGATTCATTTTAATATATTTTAAATCTATTTTCTACCAAAACCAGAATTTTTCTGTAACACGATATTTTCTCCTGTTTTTTATCTTTGTTTTAACTAATTTACCATTATTTCTTATATGCAATGTTTAGAAATATTTTATGCTTTTAAAGATGGTACATTTTACATAGCAAAATGGAAATTAATTGACTCGAGGGCAGTTATACCTGACATACCTTTTGATAAGAAATACAGATAAACATGTTCATGATTACCATTTTTTCCATTCAATCATTAAGAGCTCTACAAAACAAGATTTAGGGAAATTACTGATATTTCTTAAAACTGGAAAAGAGGCATAACTCTGCCAAAATGAAAGTCAAAGTTATTGGACACGTGTAACAATACTCCTTGAGTTCAGAAGATGTGTGTGAAGTTTCATGAACATAGGTCAAATACTTTAATAAGTTATGGCCAAGGTTAGCTTCCAGGTTATAGTGTGACAGACGACGAAGACGGACGATGGGCAAAGTGATCCCAAAGTGTCTGCCATGCTATGCAGGTGACACAATAAAGGACTGCTATTTCTTAAAATAAAGGACAGCTGTATCTTCAAAAGCATTTAAAACAAGATGTTTGTAAAACATACAGGCACTCTTTCAATGACCATCACACAAACATGCATGCCAAGTTTCGAGTTTGTAGTGCCAGCTGTTCTTGAGTTATCACGAAGACGAGCAATTTTTAGTGATTCTTTACAAGTTTTGTTACCATGGCAACCACATTTCTTAAGCGAATCTATTCAAAAGGGGAGGTGCACAACTACACCATGACACAAGAAGAAATCCGTGGATTCACATGTCTCGCCTAATGGGGGCTGGACGTAAAAATAAAAACGTTTAAAACAAAATGCCATTCTATTAAAAACAAAATGCCATTCTATTAGGCCCTAGAGGGCCTGTGGATGCTCTACTTGCTAAAACGGCTCTTATATCAAGGGTTGTCGACATAAAATTTCCATCATTATTTTTTTAAAACATTGCAAAAACAGCTGGGATAGGATGGCCTTATATCGCTCACCTGCTAATCATGGGCATTAAGTCTGCTGTGTCTAGTCTGGCATGGGTATTTTTTAATTTGTCCCACTTCTATGAATGAAATTTCATAAAAATGGGCTGGGGGTTATATTAACATTCTAAACAAATATGGTAAAGATCAGATAAAACATGAAGTAACTACAGATTTAACAAAGGAAAATACAATATAGCATTTTTCAACAAATCAAGGGCCATAACCTGTCGTTACTAACAATATCTAGCTGGTTTTCGAACTTGTCCAAGATTTTATTGATATTCCACGCTTTGTACAACTAGACATCATACTGAGGCTTCCTGCCAAATTTTGTAGAAATCCAACAAGCTGTTTAGGAAGGAGTAGCGCCGACAAAGAAATTTAAAGTAAAAATGTCAAAGTGCCATAACTCAGCGAACTGGAACAAAAGCGCAAAATGCACAACCATACATCTAACCGATGCTTCCTGCCAAGTTTCGTCGAAATCCAACAAGGCGTTTAGGAGGAGTAGCGCCGACAAGAATTTTAAAAGTAAAAATGTCAAGGGGTAGTAACTTCATCAAAAATCAACGAATCGGAAAAAAACACAACAGGCACAACTAGAAATCATAGCAATGCTTCCTGCTAACATGGCGTTATGCCAAAAATAATGAAATCAAAATAAATTTAAAAAAAAAGAAAAAAAAAGAAAATCAATCAATGAAATAAACAAAAACATAAACAAAAATAACAAACAAACAAAAAAATAATAATAATAAAAAAAAAAAAAAAAAAAGTTATAATAATAAAAATAATAAGAAAAAAAAAAAAAAAAAAAAAAAAAAAAAAAAAAATATAAAAAAAAAAAAAAAAAAACACAAAAAAATACACTAATAATAAAAACAAAAAAGGCAAACCATCTGGTAAAGTTTGGTAAAGATCAGACGAAAAAAGATAGCCCTATATCGTATTAAAGAGGCAAAATATAGCATTTTTAACTAAATCAAGGGCCATAACTCCGCTGTTACTGGTATGGCTGGTTTTCGAACTTGTCCGAGCTTTCATTGATATTAACAATCTGTTAAAGTTTGGTAAAGATCGCATGAAAAATGAGGCCCTTGGAGAGTAGAGCTAAAAATCATCAGCTCCAAAAAGTAGGTAAGGTCATAGATGAAATCCATGCATCCAAAAAAATGCACACCCAAGACACAACTATGTCAAAATAGAATATGTTTTCTTCCGAAGATTAAGCTATAAGGTAGGTTTAAAACATCTAGTGTATTATTATGAATTATAGTTCATGAGAAAGTGATGTAACTATAACAATTTAAGTTATCTGCCCTGCTTGGATGGTGAAGGTCACATCCACATTTGCTTTGTGACGTTGCAATGTACCACTCAAGATACAACTATAAGCAAAGTTTGAAAGGTCTCAGTGCATACAGTTTGTGAAAAAGTGACATAAACGCCAAATTTGAAGGTAAAAATTATAAGGTTATCTGCCCTTTGCTTGGAGGGTCAAGGTCACTTCCAAATTTGCCTTGTCACATTGCAATGTACCACTCAAGATACAGCTATAAGCAAAGTTTTAAAGGTCTAGTGCATATACAGTTTGTGAAAAAGTGACCTAAACGCAAAAGTTGAACCTAAAAATTATTAAGTTATCTGCCCTTTTCTTGTAGGGTCAAGGTCACTTCCACATTTGCTTTGTCAGGTTGCCAGGTACCACCCAAGATACAACTATAAGCAAAGTTTGAAAGGTCTAGTGCATACAGTTTGTGAAAAAGTAACCTAAACGCAAAAGTTGAACCTAAAAACTAATAAGTTATCTGCCCTTTGCTTGGAGGGTCAAGGTCACTTCCACATTTGCTTTGTCACGTTGCCAGGTACCACCCAAAATACAACTATAAGCAAAGTTTGAAAGGTCTAGTGCATACAGTTTGTGAAAAAGTGACCTAAACGCAAAAGTTGAACCTAAAAATTAGTAAGTTATCTGCCCTTTGCTTGGAGGGTCAAGGTCACTTCCACATTTGCTTTGTCACGTTGCGATGTACCACCCATGATACAATTATAAGCAAAGTTTGAAAGGTCTAGTGCATACAGTTTGTGAGAAAATGACCTAAACGCAAAACTTGAACCTAAAAATTAGTAAGTTATCTGCCCTTTGCTTGGACGGTCAAGGTCACTTCCACATTTGCTTTGTCACGTTGCGATGTACCACCCATGATACAACTATAAGCAAAGTTTGAAAGGTCTAGTGCCGCCGCCGGAAAAGCAACACCTATGTCTCTTTTTTTCTTCGAAAAGGCGAGACAAAAACTCCTGCCAAGATAAGTTTGTAGTGCCAGCTGTTCTTGAGTTATCGCGATGACAAGATTTCGGGACGGACGGGCGACCGACCGACATTTGCAAAGCAATATGCATCCTTCTTCGAAGTGGGGCATAATCAGTCCTACAAATATACCTCCTCGATGAAGAGTCTCCAGTAGGACATTACTTCTACTTCTACGTTGTTTTCTCCATACATAATACGTCTGCAAATATATAGTCGACAATGTATAAGCATACTGTGATACATAACAAGGAAAATAACTAAAACAAACATCCTCAGGGCTCCGGAATTATGGTTACCGGATGCCCCGGCAAGTTGATTTTGGGTGCGGGCAGGTGACCTTCGTAAATCTGGTTGTCCGTCACTTGCCCGATGAACGTTTCAGCATTAGATAAAAATCAAGGGAAAATCTGCCTTTACTATGAAGTTTGCCGATAACTGCGTAGGAATTAACCACTTGTCGCTTTTGCTGCGAGCAATTACTGACGTGTCATAAAACTGACCTGACAAAAAACAGTACTCAACTTAGCGCGTGAGTCTCAAAAAAAAAGGCATGTTACTGTGTGACATAGCTTAATTTTGGGACAAGTGGCTTTTGAAATTGGGGCAAGTGACATTTTGGGCAGGGCAAGTGGATTTTGAAAAAATTATCCTACAGTAAATAACTTGATGAGTATAAAAAGGATTTCAAGAGGAATGAAATAAATGGTTTTACGTCCTGTTAACACATCGTTTTAGGCTATATTGGGACAGCAAACTCAGACAGAGAGGACAAGAAAGATGACATTTCCCATCAGACATTCCTCCGTCAGGGAGCTAACCTATGTGAGGCAGGTCTGTAGCTCTAAACCCAAGGCCGTATCCACTGAGCTACTGAAGCCGCATAAACAAAAAAAACAAAAAAGACAGCTTACAGTAAATAACTTGATGAATATAAAAAGGATTTACAGAGGATATCAAGTAAGATTAATATTATGCTAACGAGTAACCCTCTAAAACAATGACCAAAATCTTATCTTATCTATTACATATCAAATTCACTTAAAGAGCAGCTTCATAAACGTGCAATGAGTTAAATAACAAACAAGCATGAATGCAAGATTCTATTCATCACGAAACTCATAATGTCAAATAGTGTCACATACTTCAGAGCCGATCCTTAACGTGACATCAGTAATTAGTTATTCAGATATGTATTGTTGGCAGAATTAACTACTGCAGTTTTGTAGTTCACGGCAGAATCAAAGATACACCATTTACACCTCTCCGTCATCTTCAGTTTAAATTTAGGTCGAATCATTATTCTGAGCCCATGGTTCTCCAGTTTCAGCCTCAATCGACATTAACAATGTTATCTAGACGGAGAATTGTGAGAGACTGTGTTTATGTAGTAGCAGCAGTTCTAAGGTTTCTAGTCCCTATGGACGGTTTAAGGCACAACGGTGTCAAATAAACCACGAGTGATTTGTTTGATACAGGATTCATAATCAAAGTAGAAGTCAAGGACCATAGTTTAAGCTCGCTGACTATACCAATAAGTTCTCTGACCAAAGTATTGTTGATTGGTGTTTTACATCATTTTCAACTCATGCAAGGCTATAATATATATGATGGTCGATTTTTTCATGGTGGAAACAAACCACCCAATTTTTTTCTGGATAGAACCAGTACTGTATACCTCCCACCGTCCGTAAGAATTTACATTTTTTAGTGTGATAGAAAGAAGTTTTACCTTTGTGCTTGCTGCCGGGAACTTAACCCGTGATGGTGTTCATGTAAGTCGGAACATTTCGTGTTACATGACAAATCTCTGTAAGTAAAACATGTGCAAGTTAAACAGGTCAATGCATATATAGTCTACAAGTTATGCCTTTAATAATGGCATTCATTAAATAGACCTTGCATTTTGGAGCAAATATCAAAATTGTGACATTTATGCTTTTCGCCATGCTAGTCAGAAGCCCAGCACATCTGTCACTAGCGTTAGATGATTTGTCCCATGCCACCAGTTCTTTTTAGTCAGATAAAACTAGCTTTTTAAATTATAGGTGCAGACAACTTCGACAAATATACTGATACATACATGAATAAATACTGACTGGTAAGACGATTCACAGGAAAAAACAAACACAAATTAGAGAAAAAAGTAGCACTTGGTTTTATCGAGTCTGTTCATGAGAGGTAATATAAGGTGCAACCCCTCTCACGTCTCCTAGCACCAGTTTAAGCGGTATTCTATTTTAAAGCCGTAAAGACCAGGATTGATTCTCCCAAAGGAGCAGTAAGTAATAACACTACTGATTTATAGTTGAGGTGACTTTTTACAGCCGTCATAAAGCACTAAAGGCATGCATTTTACAGGCGTTTTTTTTTCAGTAATGTAAATACCTCTGTCAGTGTGATTTTTTTTTTGGCTTTATATATTTTTACTTACTCAAGATTTTTACTTGGAGCAGTAAGTAATAACACTACTGATTTATAGTCAGGACGACTTTTTACAGCCATCGCAGAGCACTAAAGGCATGCATTTTACAGAAGGTGTTGTTTTTTTCAGTAATGTAAATACCATCTGTCAAGCCTGATTTTTTTTTTGGCTTTATATATTTCTACTTACTCAAGATTTTCACTTAAGAAGACATTTGCCCATGATGTGGATTGAATAAGATATTTTGAAGTCTTACAGTAATCGTGAGTAGGACTTTGTCATGTCATTCCAGATATACCGCACGTGCTGGTGGTCAAAGTACCATATCATAGGATCCAGCTGTAAAAAAAATGAAAAACGAAAAAATTACCTTTTAAATATATAAAACTGAAATTCCCAGATTTAAAGTTGCCAAATATTAATATGCTACACAACAATGAAAGAACACAAAACTAACTATATAAAAATAAAAGAACATGGTAAATAGTTTCGCCTTGAGCCTTCAATACTAACGCACCAAATAATTGCAAAATTACACTACAAAATCATTTATCCAATGCTATCTAGGTGTTCAGGTCATAAAATAATGTATAGGTGTCGATTAAAATTCAAGATTTATTCACGGGTAATTAAAATATCCAAGACTAAGTATGTGTAAAATGAATTTGTAGTTGGGTAACTTTTTTATTTTGGCTTTGCTGGTTAAAGCCATACGTCAGTTATATATATAACAGTAGATTTAGAAACAATATATAGAGTTTAATTAACATTGTTGAAGTGATACGGGAAATAATTTCCTAGTGAGAAAGATTCTTGCGATATAGAAACGAGTGCGTTTTTGCACGAGTTTCTATATCGCAAGAATATTTCTCACGAGTGAATTATTTTCCGTATCACGACAAAAATGTTAATTAAACTATATAATATATATTATGTGATGAATTTCTTTCCAAACGTATTTTACACAAGTATTCCTTCTTCTGTCACTCCTTTGGCGACAGCGCGGAGTAATATCATGACGTCAATTCGTGACGTAATATCGTGACGTCTATCGTTTAGTTCATAACATTTGGCTACTGTGCTATCTTGCACACTAGGCGAGATAGCACAGTAGAGGAAGGGATATGTTATAGATTTTCTCAAACTGGGAAATTTCTATAATTCATCACATAATATATAATATACATCTGTTGTAATCTTTGCCTGTTGATGGCGGGATAGGGACATTGAACTGAACTGAACTGAATTGGGGTTTTAATGCTCACAAACACATGAAAGGTTATATGGCGCCTAACAGGAATGAACATGCCAGGCTCATCCTCTATGTACATCAAGATAAAATATGGAGAAGGGACATTGAATACATAAGTAAAAAGCTTGATAACATTTTTTTCCCCCCCAATAGGCAATTGTGTAACTTAGACCAAGGGAGACAAATGTGTATGTTTATACCATGTAATGCATGCATGAGTTATCTCCTTATATACTTGTATAGCGTGTTACATGAAGCATTGTTCGATGCACCAGAAAAGGAAAAACAGCTGTGTCTCAAGTATTTATATGATGAGGAAGAAGACAGATATTAAACAATATCAGTTGCAGTCAACAAACTTAGCCATCTTCAGAAATCAAAATTTGATTGAACAACTGGATGAACAGATTAATTAAGGGCTAATACATTTAAACTTTCCTGGAGGAAGAGGAACGCACATTTAATGTTTAAAACATTAGAAGTGGAATAAAACATCTTTAGGGGAGTATTTTTTTTAACAAGAGCTGTCGGAGAACAACGCAGCTCGACTATTCGATTTTTCAGAGAATAATAAATTTATAGCTAGTATATACCATCAGAAAACAAGGCTACAAGAAAAAAGTTCCAACTTGGAGGGGGGGGGGGGGGGGGGTGAGAGGGGGGGCTAGGGGGCGGGGAGGGTGGCAACATATATGTGTAAGAATTGACTAAAACAACACAAAAATATGTGGGGGGTAGTGGGGGTGGGGGAGGGGGAAACATATGTGTAAGAATTGACTAAAACAACACAAAAATATGTAAAAAAAAAAAGTGAGGAGGGGAGTGGGGTGGGGGGTTGAGGAGGTAGCCCATGCCCCAATATGGGTGAAGTAATAAGATGCATAATGCTATAACAAATCCCAAACCAAAATTATAGATATATACATGCTTACATGCAAACCCAGATCTGCCTTTATTGCACATTTTATGGGCCATCACAATTTGGGTTCTCCATGGGAGCCCAGAATTTGCAGAAGACAACATTACTTATCCAACCCTTTACAACATACTATAAGGAAACCAATTCCAAAATTTAGTTCAGCTAGGACAAGAAATGTAAGAGATATAGACCTGTAAACACAGCTTACATGCAAAATTTGATGTGAAACAGACATATTTTAAGGGCTATCAGAATTTGGGTTCCATGGGAGCCCATGGGTTACAGGAACCAAAATTGATAATGCTATAAGGAAGCCCATGAACAAATTTGGTTGTGCTAGGATAAGAAATGTAAGAGATATAGACTTGTAAACACAGCTTACACGCAAACCTTGATGTGGGACGCCGACGCCGACACCAACGCCAACGCCGGGGTGATTACATAAGCTCTCTTATTCTTCGAATAGTCGAGCTAATAAAAATAATAAAAAAATATGTTGGAGGGAGGGTAAAAAAGTGGTGTCCACACATACACACACACCTCCAGGTCAATTTAAATGGAATATCCCTAAGTGCAACTCTAACAAGTGGAAATGTTACGTACATATTCAAAAGTCAACATGGTCAAAGCTATCTGGAAATTTGAAATATATTATACAATTATCAAACACCCAAAAGTAAGATCCCAATGTACTAAATTTCGAATTAACCCTTAACCCGCTAAGCACGACTAAATAGCCTTTGCTTCCATTGTAAACCCATATCAGCCTGTGAGTAGGGTTTACAATAACTTATATATATGTAGCGGTTTAAGAGTTAATGCACGCCAACTTGTGATCCAAGCTGGACAATATAAAAATGTTGCTGTGGAAAACAGGCTTTGCAGAATGTGTAATCTTCAAGAGTTAGAAGACGAGAATCATTTCATGCTCTCCTGTCCTCTATATAACAATAAATGTTTTATATTTCAACAGATGTGTCAAGTTTATATAGATAGTTTGCTATGTCGCAGGAAAATAAGTTAATGATTCTAACGCGTGCTGAAAGTAAAAATGTCATTAACCTAATAGCCAAGTATATATTTTCATCATGGATTTATATGTACACTGGATTTGAAACATGTCGTAAATCCAATTTATCCGCCGAATAATAATTTACCCATGAATACTTGCGCGTACAGGTAAGGTATTATTTGCGCTAAGTTACGCACCATCTTACGAATTGATCAAATGTAAGAAAACCTAGTATACATATCGTTGTTAATTTATTTGTTTTGGGAAAAGTATTTACGATAGCCGGCTATTTCAAAGACGAGTTGAAAGATAATTCTTTATTCTATACAGTGATGTTGGTTTTAGCTTTACTTAAAACGAACTAAATAACAAAAATTACATTAGTTTGACCGTATGTGAAACTGCGACAGTGACGTGACTCGGCAAATTTAAAAAATGTATATTTACATATCGTTGCTGATTTGTTTATTTTGGGAAGAGTATTTAAGGTAGCTGGCTAATTCAAAAACGAGCAGAAAGATAATTCTTAATTCTATGCAGTGATTCTGTTTAAGCTTTACTAAAAACGAACTAAATAAGAACAATTACGTTCGTTTGACCGTATGTGAAACTGCGACAGTGACGTGACTCGACACATTAAATATATATCGTTGTTGTATTATTTCTTCTGGGAAAAGTATTTAAACTAGCTGGCTAATTCAAATACAAGCTGAGAGATTATTCTTCATTCTATAAAGTGACTTCTGTTTTAACTTTAATAAACAAAATAAATATGACCGTAGGTGAAACTGCGACAATGATCATGTGACTCTGCAAATTGTAAATATACATGCATAATGATACATGTAAGTACATAAGTTCACTGGCTCATTAGGTAATTCAACTTGATTTTGGCTTCAGTTGCCTTGTTTAATTAAACTATGCTGGATTTAGTGGTCTATTGTTCCATATTGCACATCTGGCGCCTTCTAATTAACACCGTTCGATACCGAATATACAGTGCGGTCGACGTGTCTGTTTTTATTACACCCTTCCACCCCTAAGTCAGAGGTGTCATACCGAATATACAAGGTGGTCGTGCGCGATATTTCGGTATATTATCCCCTTTGAAGGGCGGTAACAGATGTAATTCAAAGGCTTGTTTTGTGTTCCAAATAACAGGATGTTGGTGATCGATATAATATTTCTGTTTTATTGCACGCAAGTACCCCAAAAGTCAAACGCGTCATATCGAATACACAGGTATCGCATCGTAATACTATTTTTTAACCAACTTAAACAGCAAAATTTGAGACGAAAACAAAGGCTATACATAAATCCAAGGCCGTCATTCAAATCTATACAATAATAATACAAAGGAATAATTATTTTGAATATCGAACCATAAATAAAACAGGAGTTTCACATAGAATGTTTATACATTTATGAAAAATGAAGGCGCTTTCATTGTTGAATTTTCAACCAATTTCAACTGCGTAATTTACGAATAAAACAAAGACTATACAGAAATCCAAGACCCGCAAGCACCTCTAAACAATAACGGCATTACGAAGGAATAATTACTTTGAATATCGTAACGTAAATGAAAGAGAAGTTAAATTTTCAAAAAATGTACATTCTGGATTTCAAGCCACAAATGGCGAAAACTAGAAAAAGAATTTATGAATTTTCAACCAAATTCAACTGCGTAATTTGCGAACAAAACAAAGGCTATACAGAAATCCAAGACAGGCAAGCAGCTCTACACAATAATGGCATTACAAAGAAATAATTACTTTGAATATCGTAACGTAAATGAAAGAGAAGTTAAATTTTCAAAAAATGTACACTCTCGATTTTGTAGAAAAAAGAAAATCAACACGGCTATCGAGCGTATTTCGCCGCTAAAACCCAAGTTATAGTATGAATTCCATAATTTCTTTCAATAAATTAAAGCAATACATCAGATTTAAATAACTTAGCTCGATATTTGAAATAGATCGTGAAGTAGTATGTTAATAATTCAGGTTTATGTCAACATCAACTCATTTCAGGATAATCGATCGCGTCAAAAATGGCCACCGCGCACCTGTTACCCTGGCAGGTACCCTGTTGTTTACCGCAGAATAATCAGGAAACCAGCTTATTGACCATTCGGCGGATAAATCGGGAATTAACAAGGGGCGCATAGGGAGTTTCAAATCCAGTGTACATATAAATCCATGATTTTCATGTAATAAAATTATAACAGACAATCCAAACATAAAGTATAAAACTATATGCGAAGGTTCTACCTATCAAAATTTGACATAGATTATAGTATAAACAGAATTACAGACTGTCACTTTGATATTTATTTGTTTATTGCTTGTTTATTTTAGAAATAGAACATCGTTTACGGAATTATCGTGTAATATATTACGGTTTGGAGTTCAATTGTAAGCAATAATTTCACGAGCCCGAATACTCCTAAAATGTGAAAATAACGCAAACATCTGAAATCGTTCGCACTGCTTTGCTTACTCTCCTAATGTTGCAAACGTTACTGTGATATATTTCGCATTGCCTTGCTTATTCTCCTAACGTTGCAAATGTTACAGTGATATATCGTTGAATATAACAAGATATTTTAAACTAGGCTATATAGTGCGGGTGTGTTAGAATAAGTGTTATGCTGACATCAGAATCAAGGTTCTGTTGTTTACATATTTTTCATTAGTATACACTTAGTATTGTGATTTATATGCCAGTGGCGGCCATGATTGGAAAAATAAACTATTCTATCCTATTGAATGATAGTAGACTTGAGTAAATGATCTAACCTAGAACACTCCCTATATCAGACCACTTTAGGTATGAAACCACCAATTACTTTACACATTTACACCAATGTTAATAATGCAGCAGTGTAATATTCATAAAGAAAAATAAGTTTTCCAATTGAAAAATCCCCAGAAATGGTGGGGTCACTAAACAGTAAACATGTAAGCAAGTTCTTGTTTGTTTATTAAACAGGTCGACAGCTGTTTTTATCGATAGTTGCTCACAAAGTGTATGCATAGATTCCAAGTTGGAAAATAAAATCATCAATCATATGTATACACTTCTTATACATACAACAATAAAATCGAATAGAAATGGCCATTTCCCACTCACCCCACACCCAACCCACCCACAAATATAATTCTTGATTTTATAGCACAGTTAGTTTTATTAAACGTCTTACGATAAGTAACTTTTAAAACTGTTCACATTTTTGCACCTAAGCATTCAATGTAGACAATTATGTGTGCACTATGTGCAGAAATATCAAATGTATTAGAAAATTAATGAAATCGCATTCATTTGTGAATTGTAAATCAAAGTAAAGAATTTAAGAATTAACTTACGATCAATTAAGTTGTTTCCTTAAACTGGGCCCACACTGGTTGAACTTACCCAGGAGAAATTTAAAAATCTATTATGAGTAATTCTGTATCAATACTGGATAAAGAAATCGCAGCCAGGGATGAGGCTCTCAATTTCAAGTCCAGACTTTATTCAGCCCGTGCAGTATTTGGAAATCATCCACATCAGTATGAAATCAAGATACTACAAATAATTAAATTGTTTAATAATATCTTTCAATGAAGGCAAGTACCTGTTTTACAGTTAAGTTTGCAACGTCACTGATATCTACATGGTTTTCCGGAGACATGTCTTCTCTGTTGTATGCGTCATTTAGCTCTGACCTGAAACATACAATATTTATGAAATACAATGATTTTTTTTAAAAGCTCATTACGGATTTTAATCCGAAGATTTGACCATGAAAGCCGAGTTGCTACGCCGAGGCAAAAAAAATGCTGCAATAATCTGGATCTCGGGGTATGTCCAACACCCAACCCTCTGCAAGTGTTCATATTTTATTTTTTTTATTCTAACTGATTTTAAACAACAGCTGTCGAAAATTCAGCACTCTCAGCATGCTCATTGTAGAATTTATCCGAGATCCTTTTGGGTCAAATTTGGTTAAAATCAAAAAGCCACAGTTTGCTGATTTTCAACATTAACAGAGATGATAAAAACTCTGTGTCAAGTATTAGTGTATAATATTACTGTCGTCTTTGCATTTAATCACCTGCCAGGGGCCCGTTTTATGAAAGATCTTACGACAATTTTGATCGTAAATCAAATTATTAAATGTTTCGCTATTGACAAAACAATATTCTTTAACCTATCTAACACATATATTGTTTATGCAATATTTTCACCCTTCATTGCTTGCTTCAAATGCTTTTAACGAAAATGGTAGAAGGTATTTGATTTTGACTTACAACCAAAATTATCGTAAGTTGTTTCATAAAACAGGGCCCTGATGTTTTTCGTACCCAGGCTTTAATTTAAAGAACCAAACCCTTCGGTAAAAGGTTATGCAAATTTCTTAACTCCATATTTACATAAACAATACACTTTCTTATAAATAACCTATTTTGATCAGCACACTACCTGTGATATGCTTTAATAGCCCAAAGTTCAGAAGATACTGCGTAATAGTACATCAGTTCACACAACTATTTGTTTGGCGTAGTTTGTAAAGTTTGAATCTATTTAGTTTCAATGGATTATAACTAAAGATCTCTGAACTTATTTTAATCATTCTCCATGTCTTCCTGGGCAGAACCAATACTAATCAAATGCAGATAAAGTGCATGTCTCTTGCTCATGAATACACAACACAACACAATCTGTTTGGTTGATTATATTGAATAATTCCCGAAGTGGTAAGACTTCCGTATACTTTGGCAGCTGTTTCATTTCATGAATTATATAGGTTATTGAATTTGTATGGCTAAATATTATTTGGAACTCGTTGTTTTGGCACAGGATGACGAGCTTATTGAATTTGTATGGCTAAATATTACTTGAAACTCGTTGTTTTGGCGCAGGACGACTCGCTTCAATAACCTTTTTATTGTATACTTTCATATTGTTTTCGATCAATGTTAATTGTATGACTACTACTTTTCATTGTATTTGTGTTATTTTTACATCTTTTGATGGAATTCCTATCTTGTCATTCAGTTTCATTTTGTGTGGATGATTATTTTGCGCGAAAACGACGTCGGATGATGTCATTAAAAACATCAAGCAATTTTCTAAAGTTTGTTTACCATTCGATATTTTGTTGTTGACACTGTAGGAAGGATTCCGTTGTTTTATTTGAAAGTAGTTCCTTATTTCTTTTTCGCGGCTCTTAGCAAGCATGAGAAAAAGTTCCGGTGCAATATCAATGTGTGCAATATCGTAGAATATTGCACACTTAGCTCAATGCAAACTAAACGGGACAATATGAAAGTATACAATAATTAAGCATACTCTACCTTTATGTTAAACTTATTTATTTTACATTGATTATAACGAAAGCTCTATGAACTTATTTGAATCACTCTCGATGTCTTCCTGGGTAGAACCAGTACTAAGCAATTCAGATAAAGTGTCTTGCTCAGGGACACAACGCATATGCCAATGATGGGAATCGAACCCATGACTTTTGGATCATGGGTCCAAGGCTCTACCACTAGAGCACAGCGCTTTACCTTTAACTGGTCAATACTTACAGCTCCTCCTCTATGTTACAGGACTTGATCCAACACACATACTTCTGCTTGTATAAATCCTAAAGGAAAGGAATACAGTTAAATATTTACATTATTTTGAAAAAACTAATTTCAATAAGTTTTACTTTTCACTTTTTTCGCTGTGCCACACATCCAATGTACCTCAATAGAAAATGAGACTATTCCACAGTCTGAAAATACACTAAGTTTAACGATATTTATATTTTTTGCATTTATTCATCATCATTACCAACATCCCGAGTGGGGTGGTGTGTGTGTGTGTGTTTGTGTTTTGGGGGGTGGCGGGGGGGGGGGGGGGGGGGGGGGGGGGGGGGGGGGGGGGGGTCTTCCACTCCCTCTGGAGAAGCTCAAAATAACCTACAGAATTTGCTGACGAGCTGTTAAAACAACAATTAAATTACTGTGTTTTACCAATTCAAGATGAAAGGACTTAAAAGGTAATACATGCAAATTACTTCATTGTTGCGTAAGTGTTTAATTAAATGAATAATATGATGTTATTAATTAAGTAGTTTCATAGTGGCCCAGTTATTGGTCCAAGGACTGTCATATTGGCCCATGTCCATTTTTATTAATCAACTACTTATTACTACTTAATATCTCTCTTTATTCCTATGTTTTAAATATCATTTACAGGTAAGGAAATAATAGAGGTATATGTTAATATAACTTTTAATAACAAGTATCTGATTCAAATAAATCTTCCACTGTTACCGCTCGATGGCGCGTTGAATAATCACACACGAACGTGATAATAGCTATATTTCATCAAAGTCGATGTAACCGAATTTACAAATAATCCAACCTTAATTATTTTGATTGTCTACATTACATAGGCGAACATAGCTGCGACATTGTGTTTTTTCTCTTCAAAATTGTGTCCTTGAAGAAAACAAAGCCTTGGTCATATTGGCCATGTTGGCTTATCCAATCATATTGCTTGAATTTCATATTGGCCGAGTTTTCTCATATTGGCCGACTTTCTCTCCATATTGGCCTTGTTTTTACCATATGATGCGTGCAGTTTCCTGCAAACCACGGCAGATATTAAGTAGTCAATTAATAATGCTTTATTCAAATAAACGAAATAATAATTATGTCAAGGTCAATTACTTGAAGACCTTAATCTAAAGGCCATCTATGTGAAGTTAGGTCAAAATTGGCAAAGCAGCTGTTTCTGAGGAGAAGTTGTTGAAGCCAGGGCTTTTTTAACCTATATAAGTGGGACCGAAATTCGGCCTCTTCCCAATTGCAAAAAACCCTATTTTTTCCCAATTTTTTTTTTTAATAAAATGACAGGCTATGTTAAAATAAATAAATTTTAAAAACTTGATAGACACATTATACAATCATAACACATACATTTTTAATGAAATTTTCCCTTAAAATAAAACATTCCCCTAAACAGCGAAAATCACGCATTTTTTTTTCACAATTTGGACAGTATCGCGCTTCTTTTTTCCCCAAAATCTTTTCCCAATTTTTTGAAAAATACTTGAGGAAACAAAAGTTTATAGATGAAAAATGGTTGCAATAGTACATGAAGCTTCAGCTCAGGTGAACTATTTAGGTAAAAATGTTCTTACCAACAGATTGACAGACAAGGTAACAATATATGCCCACTTCAAATTCATTGCAGGACATTACAATACCATCAGAAACAAAAGTCTTCTAGGAAAACAAAATCTATCTTACCTGCAGCAATATGGTATTGGCCCTGTAGACGGCACATCTGGATTTCTTTAGATAACACTCCAGCTCCGGTTTCCAGTACAGTAACAACAGAATCAAGCCTAATGTGACCACGATTAGGATGTAGAATATCACCTTCTTGACAGGGTTGTCATGGTAACCATAACAGAGCTACAAAAATAATAAAAGACCATTAAAAGTGAATATTAACTGAGTTTTACGGCGCACCAACACACGAAAGGTTATATGGCACCTAACAGGAATGAACATGCCAGGCTCACCCTACATTTACATCAAGATAAAATATGAAGAATTGGCCTCGAACCTTCTAACCTGCAGAGTTGTTGCAAATTTTAAAGTAAATACTCCATTTACGATGAAGCCACGTTTCCAAGCTTGCATATGCGGTGTCATGATGAAGACCCTGAATGAGCATGATATAAAATGACAAAATGAACATGGAAGTGGGGCCCTACCCCTCTGCCTCTAGCGGGATTTGCAGTGGTTGTATTCTACCCTGGCAACCACACGGGGAAAAAGTGTATATTAATATATAGAAGAATATATATAATTTACCATGAGGAGACAAAACAAGAGTTGCGCGCTACATGATGTTTCGCCTAAAGAAACATGTCCATCATACATGTTTCAAGCGATCTTCATCTTGACAAAATCGAGGGTTTATAGTAATTGTTAACAAAGTCAAGCAAGATTGTCAGCATATTTTAGGGTAGCATTCATAGTTTTCCATAATGAAGCTAAATGCAAATATTATTGGATGGACAAGCATTATCATTCTATAGACCGGATTTTGATTTTATAGTAATGCCCCAAAAAGCAGACTTACAGTAACACGTGTATGGTAGTTAATTAAACTTTAAAACGTTATTCAATTTTAAAATTTATTTCAAAATACTTTTGTTAATATAGTTATGCGATAAACAGAAATATGAAAGCAAATTCGTACAAATGGTTTATTGCTTTTTTGTTGTTGTTTTTATTTAGTCAAAAATGTGTGGTTTATTTTAACTTTCCTGTACTTGACATATTGTATTACAAATGGTTTATTTGGGCCTATAGGCATGTTTACATGTGTACATTTCACTATATACCAGACAAATGCAATACTTATTTAAAAAACATTTCCAGTTTTGTTTGTTTAAGTTTTTTCTTTTAATATGCATTCTTCTGCAATACTTACTTGTTTTTTCTAAAAAGGATTCGTTTTTATAAACAGCAAAGTTTTTGATTTGTTCTAATGTTTTCAAAACAAGGTCACTTAAATACATGTACCATCAATATTTGCGCTAAAATTTGCGTGGCGGGTACATGTATTTAAGTGACAAAGACTCGGACCCAGGGTCAGTTGGAGGGCTGGAAGTTATTGGCATTAAGACGGACAATATGTTGATGCCGTCGAGCCCACGAAGATTAGTGGTGCCTAACTTGATAATTTTAGCATACAGCAATCAATTTTAAATAATTGTCAAAATCTTGTTTTAAAAGTTTTGACTATTTTTAGCAACAATGGCTAATTTTAAAGACCGACTGACGTGTATTTTGTTCCGTTGGGCAAGCGGTTTCAGAGGAAGTGCTGCTATTGCCCATGCCCGGACAACGTGCTATCACAATAAAAGTCTTGCTGGCAAGGCCAGCAGTGCTTAAAAAAAAAGCCAGTGCAAGCCTGTGAGAGTGTTAGTATAAAAGAACTATCAGTGTAACCATTACATTTCAAAAATTAATTTATCATGAAAGAGGACCAAAACAAAACTGAACAGCTATTATCAAATAATTATCAAATAAGAATCAGGAAGTTATAATTTCAGTACTTAAGTTTAAATACACAAAATAAGTGTGAATTAAGGTCACATAATCTACCATCCAAATAATTATTTTCCTCAATTTTATTAATACAATTTTAAAGGACCTGCAGCACGACTTTCTTGGCTCTTGTATTATACTTGATTTACATGTACGGTATTACATGTAAATGTACCGTATTAAATAAGTCCAATAAACCTTCAAGAAATACAGCCAATGTTTGTTTTTTCAAGGAACATTTGTGTCAGAAAGAACAATCTAACTATGAAGTTTGAAAACAGGGGTGCAATTCTTCCTGAATTATGGAGCAGATTTATTTTGAAAAGGGGGCAAAAATCTGCATTGAATAATTGATAAGGAAGAACTGTATAAAGTTTCATGACCATAGGTCCATATTTTGTCAAGTTATTATGACAGGTTAGGTTGCAGGTTAATGTTTTATGAAAAGGAGCATTACTCTGCAAAAATAAAGTCAGAGTTATTGGACATGTGTAACGACATTCCTTTGGTTAAGATGAAGATGTGTATGAAGTTTCATTAACACAGGTCAATACTTTTTCAAGTTATGGCCAGTTATGAACTTGGATAGGTTGCAGGTTAGAGATTAGTTGATAGGTTAAAGATATATAAAAGTGGGCATAACCCTGCCAAACTGGAAGTCAGAGTTATTGGACATGTGTAACAACATTCCTTTGGTTAAGATGAAGATGTGTGTGAAGTTCCATGAACACATGTCAAATATTTCAAGTTATGGCCAAAGTTAGGTTGCAGGTTAAAGTGTGACGAACAGAATAGAAGGATGACAGACGACGGACAAAGTGATCCCTAAGTGTCTGCAGTGCTATGCAGGCGATACAATAAAGTATAGGAACTTACAAGTTCATCATCTGTTCCCTTATTGAGCAGGCTCTTATCTGCGAGGAGGCGGCCAGAAGCCTCTGCGTTGCCGTTCATCATGGACATCCTGCTACCTATAAAAAATAATTCACTCTTAGTCTAGGTCAAACACTCGGCCTCAGTGTAGCCAGTAGTGGTCACAATCATTACGGACATCCCGTTACCTTTAAACAATAATTCACTCTTAGTCTAGGTCAAATACTCAACATCAGTGTAGACCATAGTGGTCACAAATCACTATGACATTCTGCTACCTGTGAACAATAATTCACTGTCTAGGTCAAATACTCAACCTCCGTGTAGCCAGTAGTCAGGCCACAATCATTACGGACATCGCGTTACCTGTAAACAATAATTCACTCTGTCGAGGTCAAATACTCAACCTCCGTGTAGCCAGTAGTCAGGCCACAATCATTATGGACATCCCGTTACCTTTAAACAATAATTCACTCTGTCTAGGTCAAACACTCGGCCTCCGTGTAGCCAGTAGTGGTCACAATCACTATCGACATCCTGCTACCTGTAAACAATAATTCACTCTGTCTAGGTCAAACACTCGGCCTCCATGTAGCCAGTAGTGGTCACAATCACTATCGACATCCTGCTACCTGTAAACAATAATTCACTCTGTCTAGGTCAAACACTCGGCCTCCACGTAACCAGTAGTGGTCACAATCACTATTGACATCCTGCTACCTGTAAACAATAATTCACTCTTAGTCTTACTCTAGGTCAAACACTCGGCCTCCATGTAGCCAGTAGTGGTTACAATGGGTCTGTTTTTTCTGATCTATATCAACCTTCAATTATTAATTGTTTTTTGAAATCCCTTACCCTTTGAAGACCATTATCTAGTCATATGTTTAATTGTTTTCATCTTACAAACTATACTTTCATAATTAATGTTCTTACTTACTCAACAATAAATGTTTGTGTATTATACATTTCTATTTGTGGAAATTACGTTAAACTATTTTTTGCATAAGATTCGTGTAAGTCACGTTTGGAACAATCAAGCCACATTTTCACTAAATTATTACATGCGATTAAAACAAAATCAAAAGAATTGTAACTCTCGTTTTGAAAAAAACAAACAACACTCTTTGGTGACAGTAAAAATTGAATTAATGGAAATAACTGAATCGAATTGAATTGGGTTTTAAGGCGCACCAACACATGAAAGGTTATAGGGTGCCTAACAGCAATTAACATAACATGCCAGGTACATCCAGGTTAATAATGAGAACCTAGAACCTTCTCACCTGCAGAACTGCAGAGTTGCTGCAAATTCTATTGTAGACACTCCATTTACACTGGCGCCACGTTTATTTATTTTCTGCCACTGCTCTAGTGATTTGAGCAAGATGGCACCTGGAACGATGCAGGGGTCATGATGAAGACCTTTAATGAGCATGAACAAAAAAAAGATAAAATAAACATGATTTTTTTTTGTGTGGGGTTGTGGGTGTTGGGTGTGTCTACTCCTCTGCCTACCCCTCTAATGGGATCTTCTGCAGTGACCCTATTCTTTGCCCAGGAACCGCAAGGGGTAATGGAAATATATATTGGAAATAAATATTGAATATATCGAGATTTAAAATCTTCATATAAACTTGAGAGGGGGCGTCCGTGGCCGAGTGGTTAACGTCTCTGACTTGAAATCACTTGCCCCTCACCGCTGTAGGTTCGATCCCTCATGGGCCTAGGAATCTTTATGTGAGGAAGCTATCCAGCTGGCTTGCGGAACGTCGGTGGTTCTACCCAGGTGCCCGCCCGTGCACGAAAATGGCCCAGAGGGGCACCTGGGATCTTCCTCCACCAATGGAAGCTGGAAAGTCGCCATAATTATGACCTTAGCTGTTGGTGCGACTATAAAATCCAATTCAATCAATCAATCAATAAACTTGAGAAAATTATTTACTGACAAGTGAAAATAAAAGAAATGAAACATCAACCTTTGTTAAAATAAGAACAAGTTATTATAAGCTATATACAGAAGGAAGGTTTTCGAAAACTCCTCTTACAGAAAGAATATACCCAGGTCATATGCCCAACTTTTTGTAATTTGGTATTATTGATAAATTCCATCTTATTTTGAAAAGTACTGAACATAAAGAACATTAGTAGTTCTTATATATCTGTAAAATATAATAAGCCAGGGTTTGACATTAACAGTTGTCCCCTTGTCCTGTGCCATGTAGATTCTACTGGGGACAAGTTAATTGTCCCAGGTGACCTGTCCTATGGACAACTAAATTTTATAAAAAGAAATGAATTTACATCTTTAAAACTTGTGACTGAAAAAATGTCAAAACACTGGTGAGCACATTGTAAATGACAAATAAAAACCATCTTGTTTTCATTGGTGGAATGCAAATGAGGGAATGTAATGTCACTTTCATGATTGATCTTGTTTTTTGTATCACTTTTACATGACGTGCGGGGACAAGTAAATTTGACTGGGGACAAGTAAATGTGTAAGTTACTTGTCCTATTGTTAATTTCAAACCCTGTAAGCTACACAAACATGCTTTAAAGGGCTACCTAGTGCATCCATGGTTGAGGAGTCAACAACGTTGTGAGAAAGTGCAATTCTTACATATACAGTATACAGTAATGGTTCTACCCAGGAAAATGGGATGGTCTGCCTCTACCACAAAACAAGAGGCCCAAGAGGGCCTGTGGACGCTCTACTGGCTAACACGGCTCTTATAACATCAATGAAGTGAGTGACTGCCATTTACGGTTTTTTGAAATTTTCGGGCAAAAAACAGCTTTTTAACTAAATCAAGGGCCATAACTAAAGAATCTGGTAAAGATCAGATGAAAAATGAAGGCCTTACCGTATTAACGAGGCAAAATATAGCATGTTTAACTAAATCAAGAACTCCTCTGTTACTGGTCCAACTGGTCCAACATAGAGCTAAAAAAAAATAAAAATAAAAAATTCAATAAAAATTTAAAATAAAAAAAAATACCTGGGCGGGGACAAATTTGACCCCAGGGTCACCATTTGAATAAACTTAGTAGAGGACCATAAGCTGATGCTACATGTAATACATGAGAGCTCTAGCTAGCTAGCTAGCTGTGCCTTGTGGTTTCAGAGAAGAAGATTTTTTTTTCTATATGTCTATATGAAAAACATGCAAAACCTCAATATACAAACTTTGGACCCCCGGGGCACAGCCATTTTTGACCCCGGGAATTTTATTTGAATAAAATTGACAGTCTAGGCATTGGTGATCATTTTAAAAGAAAAACTGTTGAAATCTGTCCAGCGGTTCTGGAGAAGAAGATTTTTTAAGGTTTCAACCATAAATGGTAATGGCAGCCATCTTGGATGTAGTGCTGATCTAATTTTAACAAATCTAAAAAGCATTCACCTAAGGATCATCCATGTGAAGTTTGGTCAAAATTAGCCAAGCAGTTTCTGAGGAGAAGTCGTTTGAAGAAAAGTTAACGGACGACAGACAGACGACGGACAACACAACATCCCATAAGCTCTGCTGGCCCTTGGCCAGTAGAGCTAAAAATTGACCGTCATATATGGCCTACAATGTGCTAAAAATGACATCAAACACCATTCAAACAAAACAATTAAAGGGTTAACTGTTGTACCATATACTAAATGTTTAAGCTATCCTGATTATACATGTGGTAGATACATCATTCACATAACATTATATTTCATACATTATCTAAAATATGTTCCTTGACATGATGGTAATGTTTAGATGGTAATGTTTATATAGCGACTGTGTCACATAAAACACATATGGTTTCATTATTTCGTTTGATCTGTAGCAATAGCAAAGAAGTTAAGAAGACAAACAATCAGTTTGTTGAACACGATCAGTAGCAAAGACCAAGCAATGTTAAGGGTTATGTCCCCTTTTGTGTAATCCCATTGAGATTGCATTTGAAAAAGATATCAAAGGACTGAAGGTCCTGAGAGTCGCCAAGATTGAACAGTGTCTGTCTTCTTGGTGAGGTTAAAGGTTATGTTAAATTTTACAGGTGTGGCGTATTAAAATGAAATGTTGCTGCTTAGAACATGAGATTTTTTGTGTACTGGAGTATTAGCAAGCTGATGCAAAGGACAGTACTAGCACTTTTGCCAAATGATAATAATCAGAGCCGACTTGGTGAAACTTGAGCGAAACTTGGAGCCAAATTTTTAATCAGGTTTTATTAGACTATCAGGGCCTCCTCTGGCTATATTTTTCTTTTTGTCACCAATTTCTACGAGTTAAAGAATTAGGAGCCTAGACTAGAATGCATTTAAAAGTAGGATTCCAGGAACTCCTTACACCTTAAATAATGAATAGAAATATACTTTATATCTGTATCTATACATATATATATTTTTTTTCCACCAACATGAATTTGTAAAGGACAGTTTTTCATATTTGATTATGTAAAAAAATAAAAATAAAATTTTTAATAATATCCGAAATTATGTACCATCCGAACTACTATGACACCGCTCTTTTACAAACATTCAATCGAGCCCCGGGCATCAGGCTATCCTACTTTTCGAGCACTGTATGTTCCAATAGATTTCCTGTTGATACACTGTGAGATAATTATTTTTTATTGAATTCCAGCAAGGAAATAAACACTACATGGGTAAATGAAATTAATTAATATTAAAGAGTTGTTCGACATCTGGGTAACTACGCTATTGAAACTTACCATTCATATACAATTATTATTTCACAATCAGTAGTTATATTACTCGGTATACATAACAATCATGTCAGTCACCTTATCAAATTAAGTTGTATTTGAGGCAGTTAAAGGGGACTACATTACCGAAAACGGTAAAGCTCCTCAACCAAAAAGTCCATATTCTGAAATTGCAGTATACACGATTCCAAAGAGTCAGCCATGCTGACGCATGGCGACTCAAAAAATTAAAACTCAAATAAGCCTGATGTTTTTACATGAAACATCCAGTTTAATATGTTTGCACATTTATCTAGGCAATGCTACCATTGAATTATAAAAAACATACTTGATAAATATGTGAATTAGTCAAAACACATATCTTTATAATTATGACCTCAAGTATGACATCAGCAGAGTATGGATCAATACACACTTTATCAAATTTGTATTTATTATTCAAGTATAGCACTGTCTAGATAAAAGTGTAATTAACCATATTAAACTGCAAGTTACATGTAAACATATTCAGGATTACTTGAGTTCTAAATTTTTTCCTTTGTTAATGCACTTTCAAGGGTACATAATCCTTAACAACACTTTACCGATGTAACTCAAAGTAACAGCAGTAATTTTTTGTGTTCATAGTATGCTACAGTATTAATATTTAGCAACCATGAGAACTTGCGTCTCCGTGCCGTGTGGTTAACGACATTGCATTGTAAACCTTCTAGCCTCTAAGCGCTGTGGGTTCGAATCCCAGTGAGCTCGACTTGTGAGGAAGTATCAATTCTTACGGATGGCGGGAGGTGTACAGTACTGGTTCTACCCAGGAAAAGTAGGTGGTCTGCCTCCACCACAAAAAATCGACCGTCATATATAACCTTACATATGTTGAAAATGACGTAAAACACCATACAAACAAACAAATTTAAAGTTCACTGAGAAATCTTGAATGTGATCCTTTAAAGATGAATGGCCACCCTTTTTGTAGTATTATCAATTAACAAATTTAACTCTTAAACATCATATGAACATTTCTTGATAGTCCCGGTGATAAACATATATTTAAATCCGCTACTAATTTGTATGTAAAAATAAGTATCATTTGCATGACGTAGATACTACTTTTACCACTGCGTGACTGCACCGGGAAATGAGGTAAATCTGAATTGTATAGCTGCACAACTATTGCCAGATATTTTACATTATAATTGATAAATATACTACTCAAAATTTGCTAAGGATCACTTTTATTCTTCCATATAATTTTATTAGAAATTAATTCACAATAGCGATATTAATTTCAATGATACTTCAACAATTCCACAATTTGAATCAAGTCATGAGACCATGCGTACACTGCCCTAAATGTAAAATTTCATGTAAAATAGAAATAATGCTATTTATTTCAGCAAGAAATTTAGACAGCAAAAAAGTGATCCTTAGCAAATTTAGAGTAGTATACATTTACCTGTTCAAAGTTTTCTATGTCATCAAATAAAATCGTATTCTCGCTTTTCACAGATATTGCAATGTGTGAATTGTAAATATCTATTGTAAGTTGTGTATTGATTTCTATTTAAATAAACATAAACATGTTATGAAACAAAACATGGCCGGAGAACTTTAATAGTGAAATGGCACAGACAATGATCCCTGTGAATAACACACCTATCTTTAACTGATATCACTGGAATTTAACATCTCCAATAACTCTATAAAGAATAAAGTAAAAATAAAGAACGAGTGCAGCTGCACTTTCCTACAGCTTCCTTGTACGATATCCTGTTTACACTAACAACTTAAATATATATCATGTATATCACTCAAAACATTAGAATATACATATTACATAATTATTTAAATGTCTACCTGCTGTTTAATTAATGTTCATGTTTTTATCAGTTTTATCAATATACCTGTATTCATAATTAAAAAGTGCACCTAATATTTATATGAATTAATAAAACTTATGCCAAAGGGCATTTTATGATGAAATGTATAATTGAATACAATATAACTCTATAAAGTATAGGACCCCAGGGACAAACTGTGTTATACCACATTGACGTGTATAACCTTAATACGCATACAAGAATTAAATAGATCCAATAAAGATTCTTTTGTTCCCAAATCTTACCTGGATAGCATATCTAATAATAAAGGATATGGTTCAACGATGCAATTTTTTCTTACATTCTTGGGATAACCAAAACACTTTTTCAATCAATGCATTGTTAGCTTCTGTTACCAAAAAATTGCAGGATAGAAATTAGATACGAGTCATTTTGGAAACGTAACTTAATAAACCCAATGATAATAAGTTACGTACCTATAGGACTTTGAAGAGTTCTTACTGTATGGAAAAATATCTTCTAGCCAATGTTAAGTTAAAAATTGAAGTTGCTAATCTTGTTAAACTGAGAATAAGCTGTCACAAGCTTTTTATAGAAGAAGAAATGTATACTTAAATAGATATTAATAACAGAATTTGTAAGATGTGTAAAAATGGGATTGAGGATGAATACCATTTTATGATAAAATGTTCCGAGTTACATATTGTAAGGGCTAATTTATTTGCAGAACTAACTGCTATTATTCCCAATTTTTCAACGTTGCATGGACGATAAGAGTAAATTTTACCTTATTCTCGGTAGTAATGATCATGATATCAACAATATATGTATATCATTTATCTCAGAGTTTTTCAATTTTAGAAAAACAGTATTAGGGATATAAAATTTACTTGGTGAAGTAACACTATATATGTGGTAGTATTTAGATATGATCTCCCATCAGGAGTGGATTTATATAAGATTACAATTGACTGTTATTATAAATATAAATAACCATATATGGAGAGAGATATACAACTTATTTTCTTGCTTCTTGTTTTGTAAATGCTTTGTATTTCACTGTGTATGTCTGTGTGTTTTGGTGATATTCCTACTGTTGGATTTTAGACCAATAAAAGATTTGATTTGATTTTACAAGTATTGCGTAATAAACTGTTGTGTATTGTGATTATTTATAAACGTCAGTCTGTTGGGAACATTTCCAACACATTTTTTGATATATATATATACAAATTATAAACATATACTACTCCAAGTGTGGTAAGCACCAAGATTTCATTTCAACATTTTACGGTGGCTGGTTTTACCAATAGCATAAAACTCAACAATTAATTTTATTTTTACGATTAATGCATTTTATCATTCTATTCATAACTTTCACATGACATCATCAAAATAATTTGACCAATCAGTGATCAATAAAATAAAAGACCTCCACATTCTGGTAGGGGATAAACTCGGTGTTTATCGTTAGTGCTCAACTGACTTTAGCCCTTTATAAAACTAATTTGTAGTGATAATTATATTAAAAGCTTTATTTTTTGTGTACATCTATGTATCTTCTTTTGATGTTGTCTGATTTTAAAAAACCAATATGGATACATTTAATTTAAATCATGGTCATGGTCTAATATTTTCATTTCTCATATAGAGACTGAGGATGAAGTCCGAGTAAACCCCTTTATTTTCACCTACTGAATATCTCAACCTATTGGAAGTTGACCGGGTGTGAACGTTATGAATACTCAACATATCTATACTTACATGTAAACGATTAATGCATTTTATCATTCTAACCTCAACATATCTATACTTAAACCATATATAAGAACCATAAATATCCTTTATCTGGGTTAAAAAATAAGACGAAAAAGGTTTGGTGCTTAGTCATATCAATCAGGATTTAGTTGCCGGGCAATAAAGCGTTTTCACACGGGTGAAATAAAGGGTAAAATAAGTCATATCACGGAAATAACTGCATGTTCATTTCATTTCTATTATTTTAAAGGAGTGACACAAAAATTACCGATTGTATACGATTTGCCATGCTTATGTTTGTCGTCTGCGTTTCATTTGTTGCTTCCGTCCTATTTTCGTGCCACATTATTGGCTATAGAATCGTTATCTGTGGACGAAATAACCTTTTATGAAGATTCGTTGATTAGACAATTTCAAATTCAATAGCATTCGTTTTAAATAAGGTTTCTGGAAGAAATAATTGGTGTGTTATTCTTAACCACTTACGCGACAGACATGAACACATCAGAATGGACTAGATCTATTAATAACATTATTTTTTTCTCCCTGGAAAACAGCATAGTGAGTTATCTGAAGTTGGCAGTTAAACAAAGTCATTGCTGAAGCATGATAAATAAAATAACTAAAAGCACTGGAAGTGCTGAATCAGGTGGGGTTTGTGCAACGGACAAAATCTGAACAAGATGAATGAACATGCCATGAATAACAAAGTGCAGGAAAAACGAACAGAAATGGGGAAAAATAGTGTGACAATGCCGTAACCAGAACGTTTTTCCCCAATATGATCAACTATTTTATTAGGTTAATCAAGGCAAATTCTGCAGACACAATTGCTATATTGTCATTTGGAATAATTATTGTTTTCCTATTACATTACATTCAGTTAATGCAAACCCGCAGGTACTATTTATCTATGCGGAGCATATAATTTGAATGCTATTCATGCAGCTGCCACTAATTATGTGCTATTTTAAGCTCTCAGAGCTATTTTAGCTCAAAATCTGGCAAGCCTTCAATTTTTGGTATACCATTCTGTTAACACTGCAGCGGGGAGCTATGCAAAGTGCGAAGGGGCGCTACTATTATGGTTCAAATTTTTAATACATTTCACCTCCTTTTCCCCCCGACTGTTTCCTTATAGAATTACTTTACGGTGATCTTTTACTATGACACCGGTATTGACTAAACCTAAACCTGACAATATACTGAGTATATCACTGCCATCATTCGGCATCAGTATGATACACATTTCCGTCGAACTTGACGATTACAACACGGGTTGGTTGCGTATGAATTAAATAATAATAAAAGATAAACTAAATAGTAAATTGAAAGAAAGGAGATAAATAAAAGTGGTAATTTGTATCGATTATGATAGCGCTTTAAGGTTTATGTCATCGACCATACCGGTGTCGAAGTAAAAAAAATCTCATAATCAAATGTATTAGCGGTTAAGACGAAAAAAGTGTGTATTTTTTAGGAACTTTTAGAATTTTGAAGAGGGTAAGGTTTCTTAAAACAGGTGGGGGCGCTTCTATTAGGGAAGGCGCTTCTAATAGATGAAATACGGTACCCTCATAGACTGTTAACCTGGTTGTTTCATTGTCGCATGAACAAGTACTTTCAACCCACTCGTTCTATATATGTACACAGCACAACAGAAAAAACACAACTCATTATGTAAGAATCTTTAACCCCTTTTTCTCTCTTTTGTTTATAAAATCAATGACAGATTATAATCTATATATTGTGGCAACACATGTTAGAAATTGACAGCTTTGTTATAGTTTACCACTCAGACAAAATCCTTCAACACAAAGTTAAAACAATATGATGTTTTTGCAGTACAAATCATATTTTCTACAGTTTTAGGTCCCTGCATGCAGGCCTATAGAAGTTGTCCAAAAAAAAATAAAAGTAGCTAAAAAGGAGATATATATACATGTATATATATGTATGGAGTTTTACGTCATTTTCAACACAAGTAAGGTTATATTATGACGGTCGATTATTTGTGGTGGAGGCAGGCCACTCACTCTTCCTGGTAGAACCAGTACTGTATACCTCCCGCCATCTGTAAGAATCGACACTACCTCACTTACAAGTCGAGCTCCCAGCGGGATTCGAACCTGCAGCGGTGAGAGGCGAGAAGTTTTACAACGCAACGTCGTTAACCACTCGATCATGGATGTGCTATGGCTAAAAAGGAGAAGATATAAGAAAGCATTGTTAACAATACTATCAGGCTGTCCTCAGTTCTATTATTATGTCCATATAAGTTTATTTTCTCCATATAGACTAACGAGGGCAGGAAAATTTGTTTCTGAGTTACTCGTTTTACATGTATGTAATATTTAAATGGTCAATTTGATAGATTGTTAAGAATTTATCTGAATTTCTACACGTCCTGCAACAATGAGCACTCGTCATAGCGAATGGAATTTTCGTACCCTGCTAAAACAATACGTGAAGTAAAACACTATTTAAACGGACACACGGCAATCTTGATATTTTAAAAACTCAGGGCGTCCCATTATTTTTTCTAAATAACTTGAATTTGTTCAATCATTAATATCAATTATAAGAATACTTTAGGCCATATCAAATTAATTCCCAGTTTATCATCCAAATTTGGAAAAAATTGGGGCGGGTTGCAATTTTTATTTTGGAACTTTTAATTTTCCTGAGATAACATCAACATCGACAGAAAATAGTTAATAACCGAGAAATATTATTTTGAACACTCTCTTTAGTACCAATTGTCACTGCTATAAGCGTACATTTGTATTTATAATGATATAAACTACCATGTATGTGAGTTT
>JAWPHD010016573.1:0-49135 GCA_037043455.1 Cyrtodaria siliqua
TATATATTCACTTCTTACACATATATATTTCAGTTCTTACACATATATATTCCGTTCTTACACATATATACACATATATATTCAGTACTTACACATATATTTTCCGTTCTTACACGCACATATTCCTTTCTTACACATATATATCGTTCTTACACATATATATTCCGTTCTTACCCATATATATTCAGTTCCTACACATATATATTCAGTTCTTACAATGTCTATTCAGTCTTACACATATATATTCCTTTCCTTACACATATATATTCCGTTCTTACACCATATATATTCCGTTCTTACACATATATATTCCGTTCTTACACATATATATTCCGTTCTTACATATATATTCTGTTCTTACGCATATATACGTTCCGTTCTTCGCATATATATTCAGTTTTACGCATATACATTCCGTTGTTACGCATATATATCAGTTCTTACACATATATATTCAGTTCTTACACATATATATTCAGTTCTTACGCATATATATTCCGTTCTTACACATATATATTCATACACATATATTACGTTCTTACACATATATATTCCCGTTCTTACACATATATATTCCGTTTCTTACGCATATATATTCTGTTCCTACACATATATATTCAGTTCTTTACACATGTCTATTCAGTTCTTACACATATATATTCCTTTCTTACACATATATATTCCGTTCTTACACATATATATTCCGTTCTTACACATATATATTCCGTTTTTACACATATATATTCCCGTTCTTAGGCATATATATTCCGTTCTTACGCATGTATATTCAGTTTTTATGCGTATATATTCAGTTCTTACACATATATATTTAGTTCTTACAGATATATATTCGGTTCTTACGCATTTATATTCAGTTCTTACGCATATATGTTCAGTTCTTACACATTATATTCATTTCTTACACATATATATTCAGTTCTTACACATATATATTCCGTTCTTACACATATATACACATATATATTCAGTACTTACACATATATTTTCCGTTCTTACACGCACATATTCCTTTCTTACACATATATATTCCGTTCTTACACATATATATTCCGTTCTTACCCATATATATTCAGTTCCTACACATATATATTCAGTTCTTACACATTTCTATTCAGTTCTTACACATATATATTCCGTTCTTAACAGCCGCACCGGTTTTTTTGCCGCGCCGGTTTTTGGCAAAAACAGCAAGTAATTCCGAATGAGCTAGGGCACTTTCGACTATATCATATGAAAGCACATATCAAATGATTGTAAAATTATATTCTATTTCATTGGTGACACTTTAACTTTTCCGAGAAATTTGACGCGAAGTTGACCTTTCCCCTGGGAAAAGCCTATTTTCCCATGGGAAAAGCTTTTTTCCCATGGGAAAGGGTCTTTCCCATGGGACAATATATTCCCATGGGAAATGATTTGGGCAGTTTTCCCATGGGAAAAAACAAAAGTATTTATCTTTCAATATAATGTCAAAATAGTATGCGGCTTTCATATTTAGGGTCTATGATGAAGTTTCTTACAGCGATACGAGCACTTTGATATTTTCCCATGGGAATATTTTCCCAATATTGTAATTTGGGAAAATTTTTCCATGGGAAAATGAGTTATTTCTTAATAGCTAAAACAACACTTCAAAGCTTGGAAACATCTTCCATTGCAGTGTTGACAATTAAATATGCCATTATGTTTATATTTAATGAAATAAAAACTTTCCCAAAATAAAATGGGAAAATTCTCCCAAATTGTTTTGGGAAAATTTTCCCAAATGTTATTGGAAAATTCTCCCAAATGGTTTTGGGAAAATTCTCCCATTTCTTGACTGGGAAAATTCTCTAATAATTTTAAAGGAAATGAAAAAGAAAACAAATCTTCAAAATAAGTACAAAGTCATAATATCAAACCAAAAAAAACACAAAAAACAACAACAAGAGGCCCAAGAGGGCCTGTATACGCTCTACTGGCTAACATGGCTCTTATACCATCAATGAAGCGAGTGATGAGTGACTGCCATTTACGTTTTTTGAAAGTTTTGGGCAAAAACAGCTTTTTAACTAACTCAAGGGCCATAACTAAAGAATCTGGTAAAATTTGATAAAGATCAGATGAAAAATGAAGGCCCTACCGTATTAACGAGGCAAAATATAGCATTTTAACTAAATCAAGAGCCATAATTCCTGTTACTGGTCCGACTGGTCCAACATAGAGCTAAATAAAATAAAAAATAATAATTTAAAATAAAAAATTAAAAACAAATATATATAAAACAAGAGGTCAATGACCTTGAAGCTCTACTGATTGATTTTGATTTCAGGAAGTAGTCACTACAGACTTGTTTTTGAAAATCTTGAATTTTCGGCCGACTGAAATTTTCTAGGATCAATTATTAGACATTAAGAGCAACATTCCTGTGAAGTTTCATGAAAATCCGTCAAGTAGTTTCAGAGGGTAGTCGCTACAAGTTTTCATTATATAACTCTATGTAAACAAAGATGGCAGCTGGCAGCAATGTTTAACGTCAAATCAAAACGATTTTCGACAAGGACCAACATCATGTCATACTGATCAATTTAGAAAAAGTCCCATATCAATATCTCTTATAGTTTTGAAGAAGTAGTCGCTACAAACTTATTTTAAATCTATTTTTAGCTGTGGCGGCCATCTTGAATTTCCGGCCGACCTGAAATTTTTCTAGGATCAACAAGATATCAAGAGCAACATTCCTGTGAAGTTTCATGATCATCCGTCAAGTAGTTTCAGAGGAGTAGTCGCTACAAGTTTTTACTATATAACTCTATGTAAACAAAGATGGCCGCTGGCAGCCATGTTTAACGTTGAATCAAAACGATTTTTGACAAGAATCGACATCATGTCATGCTGATCATTTAAGAAAAAAGTCTTATATCAATATCACTTATAGTTTTCAAGAAGTAGTCGCTACAAACTTGTATTTTAAAACTCTATTTTTAGCTTTGGCGGCCATCTTGGATTTCACACCAACATGAATTTTTGCTAGGATCAACTAGACTTTATGGGCAACATTTCTGTAAAGTTTACATGAATATCAATCCAGTAGTTTCAGAGGAGTTGTCGCTACAAATAAAAGTTTACGGACAGACGGACAGACAGACGGACAGACGACGACAGACGCCGCACCACGGCATAAGCTCTGCTGATCTCTGATCAGTCGAGCTAAAAATAAATATAAACAAGAATGTCACAGTAACAAATGCCCCGAAGTGACCTGTAAGTGTGACCTTGACCTTGGAGCAATATGAAACCAACAGATATATATAAAATAATTTAAACAAAATAAATATTAAAAAAAAAATATTAATAAAAAAAGTCACAAAAAAAAAAAATCTGAAATACAATTACCAAAAAAATCACAAAAAAAAAAATATATTAAAAAAAAAAAATAATATATATATATTATATATATCACAAAAAACAAACAAATGAATGAAATTTTTTTTTAATGAAAAACAAAAAAAAATAATTAAACAAGAAATATCACTGTAAGTGATAATGTGTCCTTTGACCTCTAAGTATGACCTTGACCTTGGAGCCATTGACCTGGATTTTGTGCATGACACATCGTTTGGTTGTTGTGAGTTATTTGAAAATCCGTCCAGGCATGCAAAAGTTATTGACCGGACACGATTTGACCTTTGACCTCTAAGTGTGACCCTGACCTTGGGCCACAGACCTGAATTTTGTGCGCGACACATCGTCTTGTTGTGGTGAGCACTTGTGCCAAGTTATTTGAAAATCCATCCATGAATGCCAGAGTTATTGACCGGACACAATTTGTCTTTTGACATCCAAGTGTGACCTTGAACTTGAAGACCTGGGTTTTGCGTGCGACACAGCGTCTTGTTATGATGATCAGTTGTGCAAGTTATTTAAAAATCCCTGCAGTGGTTGTGACGTTACGGTCCGTACACAAAATTGTGTACTTGTTTTTGACCTATAAACTTCAAGTGTAACCTTGATCTTTGAGGTACGGATCTGGGTTTTGCGCGTGACACATCGTCTTGTTATGGTGATCACTTGTGTCAAGTTATTTGAAAATCCCTGCAGGGGTTGTGACATTACGGTCCGGGCACGAAATTGCGTACCTGTTTTTGACCTATGAACTTCAAGTGTGACCTTGACCTTCGAGGTACGGACCTGGGTTTTACGCGCGACACATCGTCTTGTTATGGTGATCATTTGTGCCAAGTTATTTAAAAATCTCTGCAGGGGTTGCGACGTTACAGTCCGGACACGAATTGCGTACCTGTTTTTGACCTATGAACTTCAAGTTGTGACCTTGACCTTTGAGGTACGGACCTGGGTTGTTGCGCGCGACACATCATCTTGTTGTGGTGATCACTTGTGCCAAGTTAATCAAAAATCCATGCAGGGGTTTTGAAGTACAGTCAGGACACGAAAAGCGGACAGACTGCCACCTTTATTGTCTCAAACAATTTGACCTATGACCTCTAAGTGTGACCTTGGGGCCACAGACCTGGATTTGTGCTCGACACATCGTCTTATTGTGGTTAGCACTTGTGCCAAGTTATTTGAAAATCCGTCCAGAATGCCGGAGTTATTGTCTCATACAATTTGACCTTTGATCTCTAAGTGAGCTTGAGCCACGGACCTGGATTTTGTGCGCGACACATCATGTTGTTGTGGTGATCACTTGAGCCAAGTTAATTGAAAATCCGTCAAGAAATGCCAGTTATAGACCGGACATGATTTGAACTTTGACCTATAAGTGTGACCTTGACCTTGGAGTGACAGACCTGGATTTTGTGAGCGACATATCGTCTGGTTGTGCTGAGCCAAGTTATTTGAATATCCGTCCAGGAATGCCAGAGTTACTGACTGGACACAATTTGACCTTTGACCTCTAAATGTGACCTTGACGTTGGAGCCACGGACCTGGGTTTTATACACAACGTCGTCTAGCTGTGGTGAGCAATTGTGCAAAGTTATTTAAAAATCTGTCCATGAATGTCAGAGTTATTAACCAGACACGGAAGCACTTTGTTTTGACCTTTGACCTCTAAGTGTGAACTTGACCTTGGAGGCACGGACCTGGATTTTGTGTGTGACACGTCGTCTTGTGGTGAGCAATTGTGCGAAGTTATTTGAAAATCCGTCCATTTGAAGCGGACACGATTGTACAGACGAACGGAAAGACAGTGCAACTACTATATGCCACCCTTCGGGGGTATAAAAAAAAGAGTCATAACATCAGGTAAAGTTTGGCAAAGATCAGATGCAAAATTAAGGCCCATTGTACGACGAGGCAAATTATAGCAATTTTAACAAAATCAATGGCCTTAACTCCGCTGTTACTGGTTCCGATCTGGCTGTTTTTCGAAACTGACCGAACTTTCATTGACATTAACAATTTGATAAAGTTTGGTAAAGATCGGATGAAAAATGAAGGCCCTATCGCCTTAACGAGGCAAAATATAGCATTTTGAACAAAATCAAGGGCCACAACTCCGCTGTTACTAGTCTGATATGATTGGTTTTCGAACTTGTCCGAGCTTCCATTGATATTAACAGTCTGATAAAGTTTGGTAAACATCGGATGAACAATGAAGCCCCTATCATCTTAACGAGGCAAAATATAGCATTTTTAACTAAATCAAGGGCCATAACTCCGCTGTTACTAGTCAGATATGATTGGTTTTCGAACTTGTCCGAGCTTCCATTGATATTAACAGTCTGATAAAGTTTGGTAAACATCGGATGAACAATGAAGCCCCTATCGTCTTAACGAGGCAAAATATAGCATTTTTAACTAAATCAAGGGCCGTAACTCTGCTGTTACTGGTCCGATACTATGCTGTCATCAAAATGCATTTGAAAATTATTCTTGGTTAACTAAACAATTTATGGTTGCGGTCGGGTCTATATGTCGTTTGAACAACACAGATTGACTTCATGTATTGGAAACATATGATCGTCTCTGTGGTGGTGACTTATCTTAAGTCTCTGTTGTTTGAATATCTCTCATCTCCATAAGGGTGGAATGTGGTTTGAATATCTATCTCTCTGTGGTTGGAATACAACAGCCCTATTAGTGGTTCGAATAACACAGACTGTATCCATGTATTGGAAATATATTATCATGTTGTTATGCTGCTGGCTGATTTCATGTCTGTGGTTTAAATATCCCTGGTCTCCAATGTGGTTGGAATATGTGGTTGCAATATGTCTCCATGTGGTTGTTAATAACTTAATACACTGGGTTTCTATGTGGTTCGATTAACCCATATTGTCTCAATGTAATGGAAATATATATTATCATGTCTATGCTAGTGGCTTGAGTGATTGGAATATTTTTCTCTTGTCTCCATGTGGTTGTATTATATCAGATCTCTATGCGGTTCAAATAACTCTTGCCTTCATGCAGCAGAATTGTATTATCATGTCTCTATATAGCTGGCCTATCACAAATATGAATGTAGTTGGAACATATCTTGTCTATATGCGGTTGGAATATATCAGGCATCTATGTGGTTGGAATATCTGTTTTCTTGTGGCACGACTATCACTTTTTGCTATATTGCTGGAATTAATACATCATGTGCCAAGTCTACGTGCTTGGAATACCACAATCTAATCTACAGCTATGAGGCTGGAATAGCACATATGTATAAAACATTATTTAACATTGTCATCACAAGTCTCCAAAGGTTGAAACATCAAAAGTATCTATGTGGTTGGAATATGTCAGGTCTCTACATGGTTGGACTACATCACATCTCCATGTGGTTATCCCACATCTCCATGCCGTCACTCTGTTGCTAGAATATCACACGTTTCTGTAATTATGTGGTTTGAATATGTTTCGTGGTTGAAATATTTCTGTAGTAAGAATATTTTCATTCTTAAAGTATGTGGTTGGAAATATCGTGTGTGCTTTTATGTGGGAATATATCTCATAAAATCCCTATATCTTATAATCGTGTGCGTCTCTATGTGGTTGGAATACCTCATGTGTCCATGTGGTTGGAATATATTGCCTCCGTAGATTTGTTTGCACTATCTATCTGTCACCTGAGAACATGGAGCAAACCTGAAATACAATAAATTTATTATATTTTGAGTTCTTTGTAAACTGATCTTATGTTCATGAACAGTCTGTAAGCAAAGTAGAATCGGAAATGTAGCATTCAAGGACCACAGTTAAAGTCAGAATATGCTTATTGTTAACCTTAAGAGACGATAGAGACTTTGTATCAAGTATTTGTGTATAACATTACCGTCAAATTTGCAATAAATCCCACTATGAATCCAGCCGTTAATAAAAACTACTTTTAACTATTGTGTTTACATAAACATTACCTGTGCTATAAACCATTTGGATCTGCACACTTCCTGTGTTGTGCTTAGCGTCGGCGCAGCATGTAGGGGATACAGCGTAACTAGTGCACAAACATGTATTAGTGTGTACAGTTTAATTTTAGTCAGTTTATTTGTTAGCGTAATTCTCCAATTTGTAAGTGCTTCATGATCATCAGATGTTTCAGTTTATGTGTAAATAAGCATATTCTGCCTTTAACAAAATGCAATCCCAAACTTGCCTTTCATATAAACTACAGTACAGATCAGGCAAAACCCACACTTTACTCGATTCGTCGAGTTTGGTCATATTGAGTGCCACGCGGATCTACGCGGAGTGACTGTTTGGACTCGGTAAATCCATGCGGCGAAAGTACGCCATTGTCAGTCATTCGCACTCCAAGTTACTCCGCGTATATAGAATCCAATTAACCATGAGTGCTCACCTGTGGTGGTTTATTACTGGGAGAAAAGCAAAATTTTCCGACAGCGCGCCTGAAAAAGCCAATCGCCAGATCAAGTTCAAACAATGAGACGCCGAGTGCATCTTTTCTGTGCAAGACTGATAAATACACTGAATAAACTTCGAAACAAATACGTATTTCAAAATTGTAATGCATTAATCACAAGTTTTGTTCTTTTCTGTTGTCCAAAAGTCAGACTTCTTCAACCGAAATAAGTACCCATAATTCTTGGCCATGTATGTACCTTTTAACAAGGCGGCACTAACAACGGGTTTATGACCCGGAATTATTTACAATTTTTTCTGATTATCTCTGACTAAAGAACTCGCAACAAAATAATAAACAGCAGAACAAATTTGTTACAAATAATGATTAATTAAAATAAAATTATAATTTCCAGTATGATAATTACTAATTGCAGTCATCGCGAAGTCGGTAATAGGAACTGCTATATAACTATCATGACCCAGTATACATAATCAGGGCATTCAAATTTTTTCACATCTGCTTTTCCAAAAACAAAAGTAAAATTCATAACTTTCACATGACATCATCAAAATAATCTGACCAATCAGTGATCAATAAAATGACCTCCACTTTCTGGTAGGGTGTAAACTGTCTATCGCTGGTGCTCAACTGATTTTAGCCCTTTAAAAAACTAGTTTGTATCGATAGTTATATTAAAAACTTTGTTTTTGGTGTACATATATGTATCTTCTTTTTGTGTTGTCTGATTTTAAAACACCAATATGGGTACATTTAATTTAAATCATGGTGTAATATTTTCATTTTCCATATAGAGATTGAGAAAAAAGTCCGAGTAAACCTACTGAATATCTTAACCTACCAGAAGTTGACCGGTAGTGAAAGTTATGAATTGTCTTCTGCTTCGATTTTTTTGAAATTATTAAATAAATATGCATTAAAATGACTGTAATTAGAAAAATTTGCACCCTTTACCTGGGCAGTATCGACTCCGCGAACTCCCGAGTTTATCTACGCAAATTGTGGCATAAGTATCGCGTAAGTGATTTCCACTCTGAGTAGTTTTATCATCAAAACTCTTCGTAATTACGCGATTTGTAATTCCCCATAGTAAAGTGTGGGTTTCGCGTGAGCTGTACTGTACATACACACCAAGTTTCGGCCAATTCCGGGTCATTACTAAATAAAGTTATTTAGCGGACGACATTCTTCTACTTTTAGCAACAGTTTCCTTGACTCCAGTGACCCAAATCCCAAGCTTTCTGTTCATATTTATAAGCTACCTACTCATACAAATTCATTCAAATATCTCATTCCTAACTAAAGATATTGTGCGGAAACCATTTTCTATATTTTTTGTGTAATTTTTACAATTTCTGTTGCCACAGCAACCACAATTTTTTACTTAATGAAAAAAAAAGATCTGCATGATCTCCTAAAGTTCTCCCTCTTACCTACACAGAAATTTTCATTATCTTTTAAAGCATTTCTTTTGTTATAAAATGATACATGTATTTTGTGTATTTTTACTATATCCATTGCCATAGTAACCATATTTCTGTCAGATCAACAAAATAAAAAATAAAAAAAATATTGGGTATAATCCCCTCATTGCCCTCTACCAACATGTCAAGTTTCATAAAAATATCTTAAATACTTTTCAGGATCCATATTTGTGGGACGGACTGAAAGACTGACTGACTGATGGGGGCAAACCTCTGGTCCCCTCAAGTGACACACCAGTACAGTACTAACAAAAAAAATATAATTTCTACAATTATCAGCGAGGTTATTTTTGTCAATAAGAGCAAGGCAATGCTTATCTGTGTATCGTTATATTGTTACGATACAGTCCCCACAATATGATACGTGTGAAAGAAAGTCGGGCTTTAATCGTATCACGATTAATCATTGCTCCCCTAGTTTTTGGGGTACTACGCGTAAGTATGTGAAGTTACTACGTATACCGTATTGTTCCTTTTTAACGCCCCCTCCCTAATAAACGCCCCTCCCCCCAGGCACCGTGAGTAAACACCCCCACCCACTGTGCATAAAGTAAAAAACCTTACCTTAAAAAGTGGTATTAATCCGCATAACACGACTAATATATCCACAAAAACTTTTATCCATGTGTATTTCAAGTATAGTGCACTAAGGGTTTAGAGTTATAATAGAGTTACATAAGGGTCAATGAATGAACAGTTTACACTCTAATAAACGCCCCCCTTTTGAAAAATGTAACATCCCCGGGGGTGTTAAAAAGGAACAATACGGTATGTATGTGAAGTTTCATAAACATAGGTCAAACATTTTTTTTTTGTTATGGCCAGTTATGAGTTTGCTTATAGGTTATTGAATTTGTCTGTTATGTATGAAGGTGAACCTAAGGTACCAGTCACCTCAGGTTTACCCAAAGTGTCTGGTATGGGTTCAATTCTCATTTTACTGTACATATAAAATGACCTACTAGTAAAATATATCACTTATTTGCATCATGGGAGATGGATTTTAATCCAAGTAATAACGTACCATGTCCTTCATATAACAGTCAAAGCATCAATCAAATCCTCCTTGGACAGGTACTTCTGTAAAAAGACAATGCAAAATACTTAAGTGTTAATGAGCTGGAATACATCTGAAGATAACCTAGCCAAGTCTGATTTTATTGAAGAAACAAGAAAGGTGGAAATTCAACTTAAACCAGGATTTCCCTAAGCTACCTGCGACATTTTTTTTAATATTTCTTTCCATATAACCCACTCACCAAGTTGCTTCAATTTCTCAATCCTAACTCACGGAAGTTCAGTATTGGGCAGAAACCATTTTACTTTCTCTTTTTTTTTTACACCACACAACATGACGTATGCATAAAACTCACCAAAGAGAAAAATATCAGACATAATTTCTTTGTTTGTAACCTTCGAAATAAAGGGGGCTGGCATGGCACAGTCAGTAGCGCAGCGGATTTGTAACCGGAGGCCCCGGCTTCAATCCTCCGTGATGCCACTGAGTTTCCCTTAGCCCCGTCCATCTGATGGGGATGTAAACCGGGCGGTCCTGTGAATCTATTAGATAATAAGAGTATGGCAGGTTCCCGGATTCCTTGTATCCTTCCCCTCTCTATGGGGCGGCTCTGAATAACCTATACTGTGTTGATGAGCCGTTAAACAACATTCAATTCAATTACCTTCGAAATACTCCCGTTCTCATGACAGTATGCATAAAATATGATAATTAATTTATAAATAGAGTTGATGACTTTATAATAAAATAATTAAAAAGATAGTTTATTTATCATAAATAAAAGGATATTTCATCAAAATAATGTAAACATGTTGACAATTTCCTTTTCTTTAAAATTCATCACCCCTATTCTCCATAAATGCAGTTAACAATTACCTTGAAGGCAATAAAATTCATTAATGACATTATTTTTTAGTCTGATGAGTCTGTTGTACATTATTGTTTCTAGAAATGGTCAATCATTGAATCTTATACCAGTTACTAACAAATACGAAATACACAATATGTGCATACCTTGATCATTGATTCTGACATTTTTACGTAAAATGTTATAAAATTTATATCATAACAAATAACAATTTAGTAGAAGGGTCACAGAAAGCATTTGAGTTTCCCTTTTCTTCTATTCATACTATTGTTTACAGTTTCGTTGTTGTTCTTCAAACCGTTTCAAGAACACCATGCTAGCCAATGAAAACCCGTACATTTTCCTTTATTCAGGCTATTGCAGGGCCTTTTTACCAATTTTGGGAAATTTTGCAATTATAGTATTATCAATAAATACCTTTTTTTTCAACGACTGTGCAAGAATAAAAACAAATAGCTTCTTCTCATTCCTATAACAATTCTCATTGTAAAACCGGGTACCATTATGGCAGTGAAAAGCACTTTTTTTTTATCTGCAATATATGATTCTTAACTTAACGTTTTCAAGATTATTGTTCAAAAAAACATATTTTAGTCAAGCACATATTGCTTTAGCATTTATTTGTTATTAGTGCAGTGTTTAATCAGCTGATGTTAATAATTTCCTATTAAAGGGATTCAACGAAACTGATCTTGGATAATGTTCGTTTTTAAATGACGTGACAATTTTATCTCAATAGTTTCTGTTTTGGAGCTAACAATACAGGTAATGTATAATACTTACATAGTTTGTATGCATACTTTCTTTTGCAGATACGGCATATTTTGGCTAAATCAGTCTGCTAAATTAAAATATAAATTGTAAGTAGATGCAGATATTTTATTGACATTGGTTTTCGCTGTAAGGTCACGGGTTACACATATCGACAGTCGACTGCTCGGTCATTAGTTTCTGACCGGCCACGTTTCCAACGAAAGGTGTGAATATTTACTCGTAGCCTACTGCTTGAGTCTTTGAACCACACTGGGAATTGAACCCAACCCAATAAAGAATGGGCCACTGCAGATTCCTTTGGAGGGGCAGACAGAGGGGTACAGTAGAATCCCCCCAAATTCATGTTCATTTTACCATTTTTTGTTCATGTTCATTAAAGGTCTTCATCATGATCCCTGCATTGTTTCAGTTGCCGTCTCGCTCACATAAAAAAAGAGTAGTGGCAGAATAACAATAAACATGGCTCCAGCATAAATGGAGTTTCTACGATAGAATTTGCAGCAACTCTGCAGTTCAGGGTGAGAAGGTTCTAGGCCCAATTTTCCATATTTTATCTCTATGTACATGGAGGATGAGCCTGGCATGTTCATGCCTGTTAGGCGCCATAAAACCTTTCATGTGTTGGTGCGCCTTAAAACCCAATTCAATTCAATTTGGCACATATATACACAGGGGTGTAAAATTCCACTCGCCCGCGTGCATTGGCGAGTGCAAGCTGCCTGCGGAAGATTAACATTTGGCGTCTGGTTGTCCGACAGGGCGAGTGACTTTTTGCACTATAAAAATTAAGTTAAACTAGCGTTCAAACACGATGTTGCAATATTTGCAAGATTTCAGATTAACATGTGTTTGTTTGTTACCAGGTAACCCACGCGTCATATAGACTGTGATTCAATTTACGCTAAAATCAATTGAAGTGTGATGCAATATATCGCTAACCAGTCAGACTTGTTTTTTTTTACATCGACACCGTAAACATGGCAGGTAAACAAACAGGCATCAGGTCGCTGTTCGGAAAATCTTTGTCAGCGACTGCAAGCGGATTCGACCCAAGTGTCTGCGAATCAAAACGGGTATGACTGAACAACAAGCGTAGTTCCCAACCGCTATTAATTAGTTCTGGTGTCTATTATTGGTCCAATGGAGACAGAATACTGAAGAGAAGTTCAGCAGAATATTGTTGTTGTTGAGAAGTTAATTCTCCGCGCTTATTTTTTTTGCCCACTCCCCGACGAATGTCTGCGTGGAAGGAAATAAATCTTAATGACAGTGTATGGGGACAGGTTGCAGATCATAATTTACTAAATGTGTTGTTAGATAATATGGCGCTTTCTTTATTTGAATAACAATAAAATATCCACATACTACCTGTCAGCTACTACAGTGTCTGTGAGTACACATATGTACTTATTGTAGCCAGGGAGTATTATTAATACTCCCTGGCTACAATAAGTACATATGTGTACTCACAGACACTGTAGTAGCTGACAGGCTGACAGGTAGTATGTGGATATTTTATTGTAGTATACGGGGAGGAGAAACGGATCGTTTTGCCGTTTTATGTTGTCGAGCGTGTGTTGCACTACTGCGTGAAAATGACTACTGGTTGTTTCGCGCGTGTGTGAAAAACAGCAAATTCTCATAAATTATTACACTTACAAACTCAACAAAGGTGCGCAATGTAAATATAAGTACTATTTATTCACATTGTGTCCTCTGATACAGAGCGTGTATTTGTTTGCAAGTATAAAAGCACATTTTACCAGACGGTTCCGTATAACAAAGATGGCGCCACTCTACACCAGAGCCGCAGATAAGCTGCGTATTTGCGTAATTACCCAATTAAAACAATGGAAAACCAAATTGAAATTAAAATCAAGCGTACCAAAAAGCATATGAAATCCCATTTAAGCAATTATTTAAAAAATGTATGCGTACAAACTGTTTTCCATTATTGTAATCGCACGTTGTCTCTGACTTTCGTAGAATGTAAACAAATCTTCGTCATTCTGTATTCTCCCGGTTAATTAGCAAACACGTCTAGTAGACGTTACTGGAGTATTTAACAGTATGTCGCTAGAGAACAAATAGTAATTTCGTAAACCAGTCCAATATAAAATAAAGTCTAGATCACTATGTGGCTTGGTAATTTCCAAGCGTTCGTGTAAAATGGCGTCCGTCAAAAGAGGTTGTAGAAAGGCAAGTATAAATACATAGGAAAACAAAATTTTAGGGTATTTAGGAATTCCCAAACCATTAGATGGTGACGGGGTTGTTTCGGGAATTATAGAGGAATTAATCGAAATATGTATTCACCGGTCAATTCCAATTGTTCACAATGTATTAAACAATATTTTGTCATCAGTAACAAAACCGACGGCAATCGTGTTGTTACTAAAACTGTTAGACACTGGAAAACTAAATATCCGTGGCTAATTGTCGTCAATAATGATGATGATGAATAAATCTGAATCGTGAACTATTCAGCGAAAATAAAACAATCAGTTAAAACATAGTTAGAAGTTACAGTTTATGTTTCCAGCGAAAATGGAGTTTCTATGATAGAATTTGCAGCAACTCTGCAGTTCAGGGTGAAAAGGTTGTAGGCCCATTTCCCATGTTTTATCTAGATGGAGGATGAGCCTGGCATGTTCATGCCTGTTAGGCGCCATATAACCTCACATGTGTTGGTAAAAATTCATCTGAAATAAAAGCCACAACAGAGACTCATAGTCATACAACACACAACATAAAGATCTGAAAAGTACACTATTGTAAGTACCTATTTGTACTATTTTGTGTTGATACCCAATTAACGAAACATTTGATGAGTGAATTACTTTTTTTTAATCAGTTGTATTTTAAAATACCCAATTGACAAAAATATAGGTGGGTATTTAAGCAAATCAAACCAATTCTTATCTGGGGCTCTGCTGCACCAAATAAAAAATGGTGACGGGGTATAGCTATTGCAAGCGAGATATGAGACTACAGGTTATTTAGGCTTTAATAATAACAAAAAGTAAATAGTTGGCATATTTATCTTTGTCAAGAAGGTAATTTCAAGGTGGTGATTATAAGACAAAGCCTAAAACGAGGTGATGAAAATGTGCCTTTTGAGATATCGGCTGAAATTTTTAATTTGTCAAATTAAAAATGGTCTGGAGCTATTGCAAACGAGATACGAAGTATGGATTATACTAGGCATTAATAATAACAAAAAGTGAATAGTAGACATATTTATCTTTGTCAAGAAGGTAATTTCGTGATGTTGATTATTATAGAAAGCCTTAAAAAAGAGGCTGTAAAAACTGCCTAATTTGAGATGTTGGCTGAAAGTTTAACTTTTTCACATGCAACGCGCTTACAATTGATTTACCTGTATCGATAAAATAATTAATAGCGGCGTTTTAGCGCGACAACATAAATCGATAAACTAGAGCGTTTATGAACCCGTTTCTCCTCCCCGTATACTTACTCCCTGTTGTAGCTTACTATCATAAGTGGTGAAATAATGTTCAGGTTATATGCTGCTAATTTTTAAACTTGTTAAATTAGAAATCCACTAATAAAGACTGAGATTTTATTTATTTTAGAGACCAATACAGGATTTGTGCACACACTAAATCATTTTCAATTCCTCAAAGTGTTAGATTCAACTATGTTTCACATTTCTGTTCTTTTTGAAGAAAAAGCTTATTAATGTGTGTTTTTTTCCTTTCTTTTTTTTAAATATTTTTTTGTTTAAAATAAACAATTGGTCTCAGCTGCTGAATGCAGTCAATTTAAACAATTTAAACAATTTAATATCTGTTATTGTTGAAGAGATATGACCCAGGGCCCTATATATCAATTTTCATTCCAGTATGACCTCACCAGTGGCATATGATTCAATACCCCATGCTGTCAATCACTGGCACTTGGTGCTGCTCAATTAGTGGTTTATGGTGTGTCCCTGTTATGTAATCAGCTTATTAGTTATAAAATTCATGGCACACTTTTGGTGTTACAACAGGCCTTGAAGGGGTTCAAAAAGGGTAATTGATAAGACACAACTGTATTTAATACAGCAGAGGATATAAAGGCAGTAAAAAAAAACTTGAATTATATATATAATACTTGAATAAAATATTAAATAAATAGATTACCTGATGCAAGTATATATTTTATATCTTTTTGTATATTTTAATACTTAGTTTTTGATTATAATGTGCCTTGACTTTTAAAGGTACTACCGTAACCATAGTTTGTTAATCCAATAATATTGATAATTTACTTTCAAATAAAAGGTAATTAATGCAAATTTTCTTATTTTACCAAAGTGTTTACATTTTCAATTAGTATTATTCTACCAAAGTTTGAAATGTATGAGTGGTTGAAAATAATCAAAATTATGCAAAAACTATTCAACTTACAGCAAATATGCAAGTTAGATAAATGCAGAAAAAACTATCTTGCAATTAAACAAAATCAAGATTGCCATGTGTTCGTTTTATTTAAAAATTACCTTCAGCTTTCATAATTGAAGAAATCCAAAGGGCGGATCCTCTGCAGGGGTGTACCTGGGCGTACGCGCGTGCGTACAGGCTATTAAAGAAGCAAAAATATAAAAATGGCTAAAAATGCGAAATATGCAATAAAAACTGAAGGTATATGGGGTTTAGGCACGTTTGTGAATCAAGAACTCGATGGTGCTTATACCTAAATTAGCCCCAGGAATGCACCTGCTCTGTCATGGTTAACAGTGTATACTATTGCGAACGAGATACGAGACTACGGGTTATATTATAATAACAAAAAGTGAATAGTAAACATAGAGATTATTTAACTGCTGGGATCGATTATAGGGAAATGGTAGGAGATGGTAGACGTATTGAAATTGAAAGTTGTTTAACGGCTCATCAACGCAGTAAAGGTTATTTAGAGCCACCCCAGAGAGAGGAAAATGATACATAGGAATCCGGGAACCGTGCCCTACTCTTATTATCAAATAGATTCCTATGGTTCTTTAACTTGCTTGGAGGATAGACCGATACACGGGACCGCCTGGTTTACGTCCCCATCCGACGGACGAGGCCAAGGGCAAGTGTCTTGCCCAAGAACACACCGACGAAACTCAGTGGAACCACGGAGGATTGAACCTGGGGCCTTCGGTTACAAGTGAAAAAAACACAGAACAAAACACGTCTACCATCGAGCGATGGTGATGGATTTCCCTATAATCGAACACAGCAGTTAAATAATCTGTTTATTACATTTTAAATCATCTGTGCATGATTTTAACCGAAATTCTTCACTTTATTGAACGCTATCGGCAGATGACGTCGACGTCAGCACCACTTTAATGACGTCATAACTCAGTGTCACAGTTAGTTACTTTTGTGTTCGGAGTTAGTTAATAATATTTAGCTTTTATGAATATTCTTTCACTGAAAAATCCCAATCTTTCACCGATGAAAATGTTTACAATAAATATTTATCTTTGTCAAGAAGGTAATTTCACGGTGGTGATTATAAGACAAAGCCTAAAAAGAGGTGATGAAAATGCCTCTTTTGAGATATCAGCTGAAATTTTACATGTAACTATAAAATGTTAAATGGCGGTGTTCTAGCGCGACAACATCAATTGATAAACTAGAGTGTTTATGAATCCATGTCTCCTCCCTGTATACTTACTCCCTGGTTGTACTGGTTAATAAAGAATTTATCTATTTAATACCGATAAACTTGATAAAGTAAAACAATTAGGAACAACAACATGGTTATACTAATAAACTTGATAAATTAAAACAGTTAGGAACAAAACATGATTATAATTGAGTGATCTTTAGTTTCATTACAGTTTGTCATTATCCTTTTTTTAAAATTAATTCATAGTGGTCTTTTTCCATTATTTATTTTTGATATTGCACCCAATGCAACATAATAATGATTGTACATATGCATTGATAAAACGAAGAAGTCGAAACTTAATTTCCTCAAAACTAATTTAATTGTCGATAAAATCATTTAGAAACCAAGCAAATTACTCTGTTTTGCAGAAAATATATAGTTTTATGTTAGAATATACAACTTTATTAAAGATAATTTATGGTAGGCATTAAGAAAGGAATTATGGTAGACAATACTCAACATAATGCCAGAAAGCATCAGTTGATAAAATATTGTATTTCAAATAAATTACACAGATTGAGAATAGTTCGGCAATTTCCAGGTTTCTCCTTTCATGTTTTTTTTTTACTATTATGCTCATAATAAATAAATTATTAGCACTCCTTCAATATAAGAGTAAACTATTTACTATTCCATTTTTGAAAGATGCAGCATGCACATGAAATCCCATAAAATAGGCAAATGCAATAAAGAAATGAAAATATATTCTGGATAAAACTTGCATATATATATATTAAATAACAAAGTTTTATAAATAGTCCACTTGATTTATAATATAAACCTCATCTTCTATATATAATTATGTAGTAAATTATGAAATGAAGCTTGATTAAAAATAGATAATTTGAATGTAAAATACTGGGATTTAATTTTATCAACATGTATGGTTTTTAACACTTCAATTTGAATTGCATGTTGTAGCAATTATGCTAGGACCAGTCCAGGCAAATACGTCACTTCCGGTTTGTAGCCTGGAATTCATTACAAATCCAGAGCTCATACAAGACAGACGTCAACCCAATACAGTGGAAAACCTCCATCTGACTGTGTCTGACTTCTGATTACGTGAGTTACCATTTGTAATCACTGTATAATATGTATATCTAGGGCAAGATTGCTTTAATGGCGTTGTCGGCAATTGTACCTAGAGGCACATATTGGGAAAATCCCACTTGTGGAATTCACATCGATAGCAAAGTTAGGCTCGATGCAGAATTTCGGTCTGTTGCCGAATAATTCGGTAGACAACTGTTGTAAACAACTGTTGTATGTTGTTTTATGACATTTTATGTCCGTTAGCACTCTAGAAGAGAAAAAACTGTCGGTTTTTATCTTTTATTGTGTTGCGGTAAACGCAATTTGGCGGGAAGGCAGCCATACCATATCCGGCTTGCTCAACTTGGAAGCATGCGCAGTGATATGTATTTAGAACCACGAGGTATTGCAAATTGTAAAAATCCGTTTTGCAAACCGGAACATCAAAATCGAAATAAAAACATCGATTAATCAAAGGAAAAACATATAATTTAATGCATAGAAATCTTTAGAGTTCAAAATTATTATATGATAAACTTTAAAAGAAATATTCAAACTCTAAAATAAAATTATCATTATTATTTTTTTATTACAGAGCACTTTACTCTTGTATTGCTCTGCTCTTAAAGGGATATATTCACTTCAAGAATATTTAATTTTTTTAAAGCGACGCTTACTCGCTCACACTAAATGAAAGAAATTGTCGGTTTCTTCTCTTTTGGTGTGTTGCGGTAAGTAAACTTTTTTAAAGGTGATATATTCTTTAAAAGGGTACATAGTATTCAAGAATATTTTTTTTAAAGGGATACTTACTCGCTCGCACTAAACGAAGGAAACTGTCGGTTTCGTCTCTTTTATTGTGTTGCGGTAAGTAAACTTTTTTAAAGGTGATATATTCTTTAGAAAGGGTACTTAGTATTCAATAATATTTTTTTAAAGGGATACTTACTCGCTCGCACTAAACGAAGGAAACTGTCGGTTTCGTCTCTTTTGGTGTGTTGCGGTAAGTAAACTTTTTTAAAGGTGATATATTCTTTAGAAAGAGTACATAGTATTCAATAATATTTTTTTTTTTTTAAAGAAACACTTACTCGCTCACACTAAACGAAAGAAATTGTCGGTTTCGTCTCTTTTGGTGTGTTGCGGTAAGTAAACTTTGTTTTTTAAACTTTTGTTTTTTATACACTTGTTTTTTTTTGTATAAAATTTAAAGGGACACTTACTCGTTCACAATAAATGAAAGAAATTGTCGGTTTCTTCTCTTTTATTGTGTTGCGGTAAGGGATTTTTTTTATTTTTTTTTTATAAAAGAATATATACACTTGAGAATTTTTTTTTTTTTTAAAGGGACACTTACTCGCAAGCGCTAAACGAAAGAAATTGTCGGTTTCTTCTCTTTTAGTGTGCGCGGTAAGGAATACATTATTATTTTTTTTAATGGAACACTTACAACTTAGGTGTTTAGAGGGAGATATTATATACATTTCATAATTATTTTTTTTATTAAAGGGACACATGCCAATTTTTTTATTTTATTTTTTTTGAAAGGGACATTTACCAACATTTTTTATAATAATTCTTCCATTAGACTTAATAGTTAAAAGGGGGAGGAGTGTGGTGATATTGAGTACCCGGTGGCCCGGTTAGCTCAGTTGGTACAGCACTCGCCCTGTAAGCGAGGGGTCCTGGGTTCGAGTCTGGATTTATTTCATTGAAAAGGATAGAAGTCTCTGATGGTTCTAAGGAAAGCGCAGGACCACAAAGAGTACATTAGAATCAAACCATTCTAGTGTCATACCACAGGATGGTGGGGTAATGAAACGAGACCAACATCCTAGTGTGGTACCACAGGATCACAGACGAGCATCCTAGTTTGGCACCACAGATTTACAGACGGGCATCCTAGTGTGGTATCACAGGATATACAAAGGTCCAGATGGAGATCCCGAAGGATAAAGAATGGAAGCGTGTGGTGTCAAAGGGGGAGAAGGATATCCGGTCTTCAACCTCCAGAGGGATTCTAGTGCCTGCGGTACAGTTAGCAAGGGACCTAGGAATGATCAGGGGCATCTCCACAGATTCCTACTTGCAGCTGGCCAAAGGGCAATATAGTCTGGCCATAGAGAGGAAATATGTGCCATGGATACGAGATTTCCAATGGGCATGTGAGATATTTCTTAGCAGGAAGGAAATAAAGGACAATTTTCCTATTCCAAAGGACATCGGCCAACCCAAGCAGCAGTCAACCAAAACAACGGTCAGTGCCACAGCGAGTCGCTAGATCAGCGACCGTCGTCGCTAGATCAGCGACCGTCACTAGACCAAAGGATGCCGAGGCTGACACTAATCCAACCGGTAAGGTATCTGAGATGGAAATAGATATCCGGATACCACAAACAAGGGAAAGGTACAGCGTTTCACCTGCTCGAGCAAAACCGATCATGATTTCACGGGCATGCGAGACCTCTCCCTCCCTCCTTCGAGATTATCTGTTGCCCAGGGAGGCATCTATACCAAAGAAGAAGAAGTCAATCATACCAAGAGCTGAGAGTGGTCACAGATCTATAGGCCCGAGACCGAAGACTGGACCAACTCCCTTGGTGGTGGATTTCAGAATATCACGGCCAGTCGTGGAAAAGGGGCGATCATTAAGCCACAAACGGTATGAGACGCGGGTGTTCTACAACAAGGACTACCAGGGATCTTTGAGTCCACCTAGGGACCGGAGAAGCCCATCCAAGGAACACCAGGAACGCCGAAAGAGTCGAAAAGATTCCTACAACAAGGATCACCGGGGATCTTTGAGTCCACCTATGGACCGGAGAAATCCCTCCAGGAAATCTAAGGAACACCAGGGACACCGAAAAGATGTGCGTCCTCATCCGGACCGGAGAGTTTCACGTTCGCCACGGAGGGCAGTGAAATACTACTCACCGGTGTGTGAACGACGAAGAAGTTCGCGTTCATCCCGGAGAAGTCCATCCAGGAAACATCCAGGACGACGCCATAGTAATTCAAGTTCCCCTTTGGATCGGAGGTATGCCCAACAGGTTCACCGAATTTCACGACGCCAATCACCTTCGCACCGGGATCACCGAGGTTCGCATTCTTCTAGGAGATCTCCAGTAGACCCTGGTAGAAGACGATCTCTGGATGATCCCATAGACAAGGATCGAAGAGCTCCACTCAAGAGGGTACAAGATTCTCCCCTACCAACTGAACCAGCCAAGAAGATTAAAAGATCTTGCTGTCCTTTAGAGGATTGTGGAATTTATGCCCGCAGAGTGAAACGACATGTTTACTCTAAACACATACCGGTAGTGTTTCACGATTTCGAGACCCCGGAAATGCTGAGTAGTCGTTCGTTTCAGGAGCGCCGTCTATTAGGACTCAAACTCTTGGCTACCATGGTCCTTGGTGCTGATGGAACTCCAGAGAGACTGGTAAGGTTTGTCGAGACGAACCTGTGGATTGACCCGCTAGCTACTATAACCCCCGAGACCGGGAGACCAATGCCAAGCTTGTGTCAAGCCGCAGGGTGGATTAATCCAGGGAACTTTACCCTGAATCCTGTCAACTCGCCAGCCGTGCTCATCCATTGGAGACCATTGTCATTCCTTATGAGTCGTCTCACAGGACCGGACTCTAGACTAATGTGGGAGCATTCTGGACCGGATGTTGAACCAGTTCAAACAACTGCGTCCCAGCCAAGGAGGAGTCGGTATCCAAGGAACGAAGCCTAGTGTTGACTTCTACTACAGGAGTACCAGTCTCGTTGACTTCAACCACATGTGGATCACTATCAGGGATGTCCCAGTCTGTGTTCGCTTGTGGAACAACAACTGGACTGAAGCTGTCCCTTGTGGAAGAGCCCCTACCAAGGCAGGTACAGGATCTAACTCTTGTATCGGACGTCACCATGAAGGACCTGGAACTGGATTATCAGGATAGTCCAGACAAACCTAATGCTGGATCCATCGAAATTCCACCCCAGAGTGAAGAAGAGGCTTTGCTGAGATCCGATCATGGCAGTCTAGATGGGTCACCCACCAATTTAAGGACAGACGTCATTGTGACAGAGCCCAGTCTCGTTGAGTCTCCTTCAGAGCTAACGACAGACGGGAGTTTTGCAAGTGTCGTGTATACCAACTCGAGGACTCCTCCTGCTATAACCGTTTTGGGGTCATGTGTGTCCCCTTCGGGACCCAGGCCCTCCTACGCAGCGATGGCAAAGAGGTCTCCGGTTGCCCGAATAAATCCTCGAGCTCGACAAAGTCCCGAGACGAAACCTCCGGAACCAGCTCTCTTGACCAGCAGAAACAACGAGGCCTTTGATAGCCACTTTCATCTCAATCGTCTTTCTAAGACCTTAAACGTGTCAATGAAGGACCTAGAGAGAGTGGTTACTCAAAGCACTGAGGTAATATTTCAACACCCAACAACCCTGGTGGGAGGAGTAATGATTTTTTGTGACCCAATAAATCATGGGAACATACCGTGGGGTTTAGGTAGTCAATGGAGAGTTGCTGTGGGCGTTCATCCTAAGAAGATCAAGCAACTTACCCCGGCAAGATTTGATCGTCTGGCCCAAATTCTGATGAAACCGGAAGTGGTAGCTTAGGATTTAAACCAACCAGGGTTGATCAGTCAGGCCTGAGATCAACCCATGACGAGGAAGGCCATCCAATAGAATCCGATAATCTTGCTGAAGACCTGACAACAACACATGAAAGCAAAAAAGGCCAACGGTTTGCAGATCTAGTGCAGTCCGATAACAATGAAGCAACAACATTCGAGAACATCCACATAACCAAGTCCATCGATGAGTTGCCATCAGATATTGAGATTAGCACTAATTATGAAGAGCCCATCTTTGTAAACCAGTTGCGCTCAGAGTCAATGTTAAAAGTGCCTGTGACAATAGAAGAAGTGGAGTTAAAAGCGGTAGTCGACACAGCAGCTCAGGTGATTATAATATCAGAAAAGATATATAACCAACTTGTGAGAAAACCACCCACAGTTAGAAAGATTGTTCTACAGACTGCTGGAAGACAAATGAAAATACCCGGTTCGGTGATAGGACCGGTTTCATTGACCCTGGGAAAGAGGAAATATCTCGAAGAAGTGTATGTAGCGCCCATAGAAGATGACATGCTTCTAGGATTGGATTTCTTGGGGAAGCAATGTATCACCCTCGAATGTTCAGTCAGTAGGCCGATGTCGCAGTTCATGATAGCGCCAACAAAAGACATGCCGGTGGCAATGCCAAGAACGGTGCATTCTGGAAATACACAACCAAAGGTTTGTGTAGTTAATGTGTCTGATCAAAACATTATTGTGATGCGCAAACAGCACATTGGATTTGCAACAGAGGTTACCATGGTGTCCATGCCAATGGAAGAGGATGAACATGGCTATGAAGAGATTACCATTCAAAAGATATCGCACGAAGAGCAGCCAGCTAAGGTCTAGCTCACCGATTTACTTGTGGAATTCGAAGATGTGTTTGCCAAAGATGATCTAGATCTTGGAAACTTTACAGAAGGTGAACATTCTATTGATACGGGTAACGAAAGACCAGTTAAGCAACGTATGCGACGGACACCGGTCTGTTTTGCTGGTGAAGAAAAGGCAAATCTAGAAAAGATGCTAAAAACAAAAGTTTGAGTGGGGAGAGGCACAGGAAGATGCTTTTATAAACATCAAGAGAGCATTAACAACAACAGTGTTGGCACTCCCGAATAAAACTGATTATTTCATCCTGGATACAGATGCGTCCGAGGTAGCCATAGGTGCAGAGCTGTTACAAATTCAAGCTGGCCTAGAAAGAGTGATTTGTTTCGGCAGTTTATCACTATCCCATGAACAAAAGACGGTATTGTGTGACTAGAAAGGACCTGTTAGCAGTTGTGCGATTTACAAGACAATATAGACATTATCTATTAGGTAGAGAGTTCACGGTGCGAACGGATCATAGTAGTCTGACCTGGCTTCTCAACTTCAAAGAACCCCAAGGGCAACTGGCCAGATGGATTGAGGAGCTGAGTCAATATCACCTGGTCATAGATCACCGCCCTGGAAAGAAACTTGAAACGCTGTAGGTCTAGATTATACCGATCCCTCTACATCATGGGAAAATCAGACCCGAACGTTGGAAAAGGTATTGGGCCTGTGCAATCCAAGGCTGGTGTTAGTCCTACACATAAGAGGCAGTAGAGGAGACAATCTGGCAGAAGTCGCAACTCACTGCCTGGACATAGAAAAGCGTCACTGCCCACCAGAACAAGGAATACATTTACACTGTTTCGGTGGGCACCTGGACCAGCTAAAGGCATGGAGAAGTGCGTTTCCGAATTGCTACTTCGGATTTACTGGGTAAGTTTCTCGGTTTAATAAAGCCTAACGAGAAGCACTTAAGGCCGTCCCTCAAGATCGACTCCTCATAGAGATTGGTTGTCACAACACCTGCTTACATTGGAGACGTGGCATACCAGGTGGCCCGGGAACGACTAGAACCAGTTTCAGTCGTTATCCAGACTTCCAGGGTGAATGGGGAACAACTCTATGTGGCCTCATCCGTGGAGGAATCAACGACGAACATGTAAAAAGACAGTTACAGTCCCCGGACTAGAATTTATTTCAGTCCATTCTGGGTGATGAAACTAAAAGGAGGCTAGGACTAGAATCTAATTCAGTCCTAGTTTACAAGAATACTTCTCTCAAGCTGAAGACTCACAAAGGACTAGAGCTTGTCTCAGCCCACTATCCAGGTGAGAAAGGCTCGAAGAATTCCACGAAGTTCTACCAAAGAGAACGGGGAGGTGTGTAGCAATTATGCTAGGACCAGTCCAGGCAAATACGTCACTTCCGGTTTGTAGCCTGGAATTCATTACAAATCCAGAGCTCATACAAGACAGACGTCAACCCAATACAGTGGAAAACCTCCATCTGACTGTGTCTGACTTCTGATTACGTGAGTTACCATTTGTAATCACTGTATAATATGTATATCTAGGGCAAGATTGCTTTAATGTTGTTTAACTTCTCATCAGCACGTTAAAGGTCATTTAGAGCTGCCCCAGATACAGGGGACGGATATGTACGAATCCAGGAACCAGTCCCACTCCTAGTTACTATTGAATAGATTTCTATGGTTCTTTAACAGGCTCTGAGGGTACATTCTGATACATGGGAAAGCCTGGTTTACATCCCCACTTCATGTACATTTTGTCATTATTTATCATGCTCATTCAAGGTCTTTTTCATGACAACGTATATGCAAATGTGGAAACGTGGCTCCATCGTAAATGGAGTGTCTACAATAGAATTTGCAGCAACTCTGCAGATTAGAAGGTTCTAGGCCGATTCTCCATATTTTTATCTAGATGTAAATGGAGGATGAGCCTGGCATGTTCATCCCTGTCTGGCACCATAATGCTGTTCTAACTTAAGTACTTAAACCATGAACAGTTATAAATACTCCATTTGACACATTTAAAGCCAAAATATGATCTGCCATTTGTTTCATTTCAGTACCTTTTCAGTATTCTTTAATATATCCAGCCAAGTTGATTTTTTCATTATTTTGTTGAAACAGATTAATCCCATGTAAACATTGTAAATGCCAAATAACAGCTCATCAGATCAGTTTCTCATATATGATATATGGTAACTACTTAGTGGAAGACCCCTCAGGCCATGCATACCTCACCTGTCATAGATCACAGGATAATCTTTGATTAACCAATCAGATCTGGCCAATACCTTCTTGACTTGACCAGGGAGGAGTTTAGTTTCAAGAAGTAACATGTGGGGTTTGTCATATCAACATAATTAACTGCAACTATTTATGGTTATAAATAAGACCTATTTAATAGTGTATGCTTTGGACAGTGGAATTTGTTAATTCCTTCTAGCATTTTATGGGTGAGATATTGTTATTTTTTTTAGTATTCATCAGATTATCAAGCATTTTAACAATTAAAAAGCAATCTTAGGTTAGGAATTATATCAAGAAAATAAGTTTTTATCCATTGAAAATTCAGCTGTACGAACAATCTAAAATTGGAATTCCCCAAAAACAATACAAATAAAATCAATAAAAAAACAACTCTTTCAAAGCTCAACCTTATTGAGAGAACTGAGTTTATGTGGCTCTTATATGAAGATACATTAACTATTTATATTTTTATACTACTCATAAATGTAATCTTAATGACCTTTTTTGTTTGATTTATAGTTTGTTAATTCATTTCACTCAATTTCTAAGATGCTGTTTCAGTCTGCGAAATTAACTTTTGGACTTGGTTGTCCTTCGGGCAACCATTTCATCAAAATTTGGTTGCCCGAAAGGAGAAATGGTTGCCCGAAATATTTCTTTTAAAACGGAAAGCTTTATAAATTATTACTCTGAAGATATATGTAAACCGGGTCTAGGGTGTAAGATTTAAACACATAAAACTTCTCAGGTTTAAACTATTTATTCGTCCAGGTTAGCAATATACGAATCAAACCATTATTTTGAGCCTGAAACATATAAGAACAACAACGGTAAAACTAAGTGAAAATCTTATCAGGTAAGCTAAACGGCTCAATTCAGCAAATGCAACATTTCCCGTACATGTATACTATAAAAACACTTAAAACAATCTTACCAGAATCGCTTCCATAATATGCGTTTCTCAATAAATATGCTCAAAGATAAGAGCTTATGTAATATGTCAAAGCCTATCTAGAAACTATAAAAATAGCTAAGTTTGGTCCCGCGACCTTACCCTCAGAAAGGAAGATGTATAATGCCTCGTAGGTAGAGATAGGAAGGCGGGAGTTAGTAATTTTAGCGCCAATAAGGGGTTATCGGGTGTCAACCCCGTGCATGCAGTGAGAACTTCTCATCCCTCGATAAACACGCTAAACCATTCACTCACACAATATCGACACAATAAACACAGAGACAACACAGTACGCAACATAGTACACCACGAAACAGTTAGTACGAGCGCTTGCCAGCTTCGCATATAAATATAGTTAAAACAATTGATCTTATCAAAACACTTTATACACTCGGTTACAAAAGCAAAACTTGATGGCTCTATAATATTTAATCAATATTTATTCAGAATTTATTCTTTCGTATATTTTATAAGAAGATTTTCTATGTCATTCTCCAAAAAGTCACAGTCTGAGTCATTATCAACGCCATGCCATCATCTGTTACATAGCGCAACATTGACATTTTGTCACAACCGGAAACACGTTTTTACCGACGCATGCGCTAATTAGCATATTGTTGATGTTTATTTTATTTTCATTGGATGGAATAATTCACGAACCGTTCGTGAATAATTGTAGTTTTCCGTTGCTCTATCGATCGGAACTATTCGCCAATCACATACTCTATAAAATATGGATTCCCGAGTGACGGAGTCCGACGAGTCCGCTCCGATTGGTTGCTCTATACAAAATAAAGAATTCGGCAAAATCCAATCAAAAACGAGGTTGTGATGTCTTGTGACCTTCCCTAGAGGGATACAATTAATTGATCAATTCCTCGTAGCATTTATACAGGTGTCACAGTAATTTTCTCAACGTCAATATGAAAAAGCAGAAATCGTGTTTCCTGTTCGACTTTTATACTTGTTTTGATCATTGCGCTTTCAGAAAGTTTGGTTGTCTGATCGGACAACCAAACTGGGAACTCGTGGTTGTCCTGTTCGGAAATTAGTTGTCCCGGACTACCGCTAATTTCGCAGACTGCTGTTTTTCATTATGTTTTTGGAAAGTTGGGTAATTCATTTAACTCTGTTTCTAAGATATTTTAGCAAATATTATAAATGTTTTAACATTTTAACTATGTAATATATTTGATATTCATAAATACTCCGGATTCAAAACTACCTATATATTTATCCGCCAAATGGCTATTAAACTGGTTCCCTGATTACTCTGCGGTATACAACAGGGTACCAGTTGGTTCCCCTATTAGTCTAAGGTATGCAAGAGGGTACCAGTTATGACAAATAGGACGCATTCATTTTTAAAATGTCAAATGTGTACGCTTTTTTAAATCAAACTCCTCCTTGATTTACGGCAATATTTTGATAATGGTGAATTGTTTGAAATGGCATTATTGTGTAGATTCGGGTTCAGGTCTTGGATGTTGTAAACACTCATTTTGTTCAAAATGAACATTTGTGAATTGAAATTGGATAAAAAAAGAGGACACATTTCTTCTTTAAAAAATGAAATGTATACTGACTTAAGTGACTTTGGATTAAAACGCCTCCTTTATTAGTAAGCAATTTTCAGAAATAACAAATCAGATATACCGTTCCTAATAAGCGCCACCCCCAGGGTGTAACATTTTGAATATTGAGACCAAAAGTACATAATTTTACTTTTAAACGGACATTATTTAATGATTTTCTTTACCAAGAAAACCAAAGTCTGCATGTCGGCCAATCAATGCATCGCATACATGTGATATCTCCCGGGATTTCATGGAATTTTCCGGTCTCCCGCCGGGAGCTCCATTTCTCCCGGGATTTTCGGACGAGTTCCAAAATTCCGTTATTTGCGAATCCTTTTGGGTAATTGCTATGATTTATTGGATCAAGATAAAAACCAACCGTCTTATCTATAGGTTTTAATAGCGTAAATGAGTCTCCATTGCCCTTCCATAGTAAAGTTAGAATGTTGACAACCTGTTAAAAACTCAAACCTCGTTAGAATTCTGGGAAACTTACTTTATCATGCAAATAAACATGTCTGCTATTAAACATCAACAAGGAAATAGGGGCTTTAATACCTTCTAAGAAACATTTCTTCAGTTGTATACTAACACCGGGTCAAAGGTCAACACTATTTTTACCCCTTGCAATTTCATACCCTGTCTACTTTCACTTCTCAAATTTATATAAAAAACTGTCAAAAACATGATGAGCTGCATTTTCAAATATCAACAACATGTCCAGAATACAGTAATAGCCAAAAAATAACAGGAACCAGCACTAAAAAAAGTTTTTAAAGAAAAAAAGATTAGCACTCTTTAATACAGAACTACTTTCGACTGCACCAGGCGAGCACATCCTGTTGATTTAGTGTAATTAGACCTATAAGGGATTATTTTTGCATCATGTTTTTTAATTAAACTGGTCGATTCATCCTAACAACTTAATAAAAGAACATTTTGACTTGTTTCGCAATGCCGAATGACTTCATCTTGAAATTATTGCGATTTACCTGCGCTTGACCATGCACTAAATCGAGTCGATTTTGTCGAGAAATTAAGAAATAATAAAAAAAGCAATATCTCAGCAACCGTTCAACATTTTCCCATCAAATCAACTCTGGTGGCTTTGTTTCACATCCCTCAGTATGTATACCACACATTTTGCCATATATCTTTGACAAAAATTCCAAAAAATTTAAAAATATCACATTTTTAGAGAAAATCAGAAAATTTGAGAAAAAGTTGCCAAAAACACTCTAAAATAGTCTTAAAGTCTGAAAATGAATTTTTTTCTCTGTTTCTGAGTTCAACTCACCTATTCAAACCAAATAAATGCCTAGAAAATCATTTTTAATGCAATTCTGAAAAATACATCATTTCTCCTTATAGGTTATAATAGCGTAAATGAGTCTCCATTGCCCTTCCATAGTAAAGTTAGAATGTTGACAACCTGTTAAAAACTCAAACCTCGTTAGAATTCTGGGAAACTTACTTTATCATGCAAATAAACATCAACAAGGAAATAGGGGCTTTAATACCTTCTAAGAAACATTTAGTGTAATTAGACCTATATGTAAAAACATTGCCTCTTGGCAGGTAATTAAAAGGATTAGGATGTGAGCTAATTAGTTTATTGTGTGAAAATAATGATTGGATTGTTTGTTTATGACACATGGTGGCGATATCTGTAATGTCCAAGGGAGATTGATAGAAATGTACCGACTATAAGTGCATGAAGTGGTATGGTAATTAGCAAATTCAGCATCGATTGATATTTGGTGTATTAATTGAGGACAATTAAAGGACGACGATTTCAACTAATTGATTGCAGTTTGTCATGATTAGAGAAGTGTTTTGTCTGTGTATAAAATGGGAAGCATATCATTATGTGCTATGCTTAGTTTTGCTATGCTTAATTAAATCTTAATTATATGCTATGCTAACATGACATAAACAGTATTGTATGTATAAAATATCATGTTTTTATGCTGATTTACCCCCCTTTATTAAGGTTTATATCAGAAGAAAAAGCTACCGATACGCGTTAACAAATCGAGAATAAAAACCTCCGTTTTTTGTCAAATCTCCCTGGAAAAAAAGTCAAATCTCCCAGGTAACCCTCCTGAAAATATCACATGTATGGCATCGGATTTTAAGTTTTCTAGTGATTTTGTCTACATGTTCCATTGTGAATGCAACATGAATGCAACAGATTAACTTGCATTTTTTGGGTTTTAAAAATATATTTTCTGAAAAAATGGTAGGGGAGAGGTGGGTGGGCGTTGATTAGGGGAGTGGCATTTATTAAGGATTATATGGTATTGGTATTGTTAAGAAGATGCAATATCTGGCATTTGATATCAAAAAAGCGTTTATTTTGGTCTAAAATATATATGTTAACTGAAAATGGTTTAACATATGAACGTGTTTTTCATTATCAAGTGTAATGTGCCTATTATTTAAATCTAACTGCTTCTTTAGTAATGACATGCATGATGTTCAAACTCATGATCTGATTATATTGGTATTGCTATTTAGAGTTGGCTACAAGTTTGTACTTTCAAGAAAATAATTTTATTTAGATCTCAAATTTGTGTATTGAATTGGTACAAAACAACAGAACGCGTCATTTATTAAAAGTTGATACCTTTTTGAAATAAACAATTTCAATTTATTTATGGCATGATGTTCAAACTTGCGGTTGATTCACAGACATACCAGACATATTAATAATGTTATTAGCTTGTGGTTGATTATAGCATTATCATGCATTTTTCAAAAGATATCTTGGCTCATTTTGAATTTAAGGAAAACTTAGCATACAAACACGTCTTTTATCAATTTAATATGTTCGTAGAGATAACATGATACTCATTTAACCTGTATGCCTATCCATCATTGTTTTACAATATTTTTTTTTGAATTCCTACATTTACATTTTTAACAAATCTTAATCATTGTCTCACCAACAAGCAACAACTCAGATTAAGCACCCATTTTATCAGGGCCCTGATGTCAATTTTCATCCCAGATTTCATATAACAATTAACATGTCGCCAGTTGTCAATCATTTATCCATTTCAACCAATCAAACCAGATGATACCTCCGACAAACAACAGCACGTGTATAAAGCACGTGCAACTATGTTATATAAACTATTTTCAATATACTCAGACATCAACAATAGGGCGGAGATATCTAAGTCACTAGCGACATGTCAATTAAGAGGCGCGTTCATTTCCCACACTATTATATTTTTTACCGCCTTTCAAAAGGAAACAATATGCCACAATGACTGAATTATATTTGGTACCACACTTTAAAAGGTGACAATATGCCGACAAGGCGTGGCACAGTCGGTAGCGCTGTGGATTGTAACCGGAGGCCCCGGGTTCAATCCTCTGTGGTGCCACTGAGTCGTCGGTGTGTTCTTGGGGAAGACACTTTCCCTTAGCCTCGTCAGTCGGATGGGGACATAATCTGGGCAGTCCCGTTTATCGGACTATTCTCAAAATCAAAATGGCCGCCACGGCGACTCAAAGTTTACATAGAGTTATATAGAAAAAGGTTAAAAATGACATCTTATCTGAAACCGCTTGAAGGATTTTGATGAAACTTATTCACAATGATATTTGGGATAGTTCATCTCAGAGTTAAGTTTTTCGCAGCCGCCAGTCATCCAAGATGGTCGCCATGGCTAAAACTAGGTCAAATTTAAGGAAATTTCAAACGACATCTCCGTACACCACTTATTCCATTCTACTGATATATCATTTACTTGTTCCTTCGGTTGGTCTCTATCAAGTTTGTGTTTTTCGTTATCGTCGAATAAATCGTCAAATAATCAAAATGGCGGCCACGTCGACTCAAAGTTTACATAGAATTATATATATAGGAAAAGGTTAAAATGACATCTTTTCTGAAACCGCTTGAAAGATTTTGATGAAACTTAATCACATTTGGGATAGTCCCGCTCAGATTTGTGTTTTTCGCGGCCGCCAGTCATCCAAGATGGCCGCCATGGCTAAAACGGGGTCAAATTTAAGTAAATTTCAAACGACATCTCTGAACCACTTATTCCATTCTTGTGAAATATCATATACATGTTCCTTGGGTTAGCCTCTATCATGTTTATGTTTTTTGTTATCGTCAAATAATCAAAATGGCCGCCAAGGCGACCTAAAGTTTACATAGGAGTTATATAGGAAAAGGTTAAAAATTACATCTTCTCTGAAACCGCCTGAAAGATTTTGATGAAACTTAAGCACAATGATATTTGGGATAGTCCCTCTCAGATTTGTGTTTTTTGCGGCCGCCAGTCATCCAAGATGGCCGCCATGGCTAAAACGGGGTTAAATTTAAGTAAATTTAAAACGACATCTCTGAAACCACTTATTCCATTCTTGTGAAATATCATATACATGTTCCTTGGGTTAGCCTCTATCAAGTTTATGTTTTTATCGTCACAAAATGGCCGCCAAGGCGACCTAAAGTTTACATAGGAGTTATATAGGAAAAGGTTAAAAATTACATCTTCTCTGAAACCGCCTGAAAGATTTTGATGAAACTTAAGCACAATGATATTTGGGATAGTCCCTCTCAGATTTGTGTTTTTTGCGGCCGCCAGTCATCAAGATGGCCGCCATGGCTAAAACGGGGTTAAATTTAAGTAAATTTCAAACGACATCTCTGAAACCACTTATTCCATTCTTGTGAAATATCATATACATGTTCCTTGGGTTAGCCTCTATCAAGTTTATGTTTTTATCGTCAAATAATCAAAATGGCCGCCAAGGCGACCTAAAGTTTACATAGGAGTTATATAGGAAAAGGTTTAAAATTACATCTTCTGAAACCGCCTGAAAGATTTTGATGAAACTTAAGCACAATGATATTTGGGATAGTCCCTCTCAGATTTGTGTTTTTTGCGGCCGCCAGTCATCCAAGATGGCCGCCATAGCTAAAACTAGGTCAAATTAAAATAAATTTCAAATGACATTTCCTCGGAAACCACTTATTCCATTCTTGTGAAATATCATATACATGTTCCTTGGGTTAGCCTCTATCAAGTTTGTGTTTTTCATTATCGTCAAGTAATCAAAATGATTCAAAATGGCTTCAACGATAACCCAAAGTTTACATAGAGTTATATATAGGAAAAATGTTTCTTGGGTTGACCTCTGTCATGTTTATGTTTTTGAATCACATCATGCAAGTAGAGCGTCTGCAGGCCCTCTTGGGCCTCTTGTTTATTATTATAATTTTTTGCGTTTAAATTATATTAGCTCTACTGATTAGAGATCAGCGGAGCTTATGCCGTGGTCTGGCGTCCGTCCGTCCGTCTGTCTGTACATAATTTTTTTTTGTAGCAGACTACTCTGAAACTATTGAATGGATTTTCATGAAACTTTACAGAAATGTTGCCCATGAAGTCTAGTTGATCCTAGCAAAAATTCATGTTGATATGAAGTCAAAGATGGCCGCCAAATCTAAAAATAGATTTTTAAAAAACAAGTTTGTAGCAACTACTTCTTAAAAACTCGAAGTGATATTGATATGGGAATAAAATGATCAGCATGACATGATGTCGGTCCCTGTCGAAAATTGTTTTGATTCGACGTTAAACATGGCTGCCAGCGGCCATATTTGTTTACATAGAGTTATTTAATAAAAAGTTGTAGCGACTACTCAGGACTCTGAAACTACTCGACAGATTTCCATGAAACTTCACAGGAATGTGGCACTGGATGTGTAAATGATCCTAACAACATTTCAGGTTGGTCGGAAATTCAAGATGGCCGCCACAGCTAAAAATAGATTTTCAAAAAACAAGTTTGTAGCGAGTACTTCTTGAAAACTAAAAGTGAAATTGATATGGGATTTTTTCTAAAATGATCAGTATGGAATGATGTTGATCCTTTTCGAAAATTATTTTTATGCAACGTTAAACATGGCTGCCAGCGGCCATCTTTGTTTACAAAGAGTTATATAATGAAAACTTGTAGCGACTACTCCTCTGAAAGGATTTTCATAAAACTTCACAGGAATGTTGCTCTTGATGTCTAATTGATCCTAGCAAAATTTCAGGATGGTGGGAAATTGAAGATGGCCGCCACGGCTAAAAATGAATTTTCGAAAAACAAGTTTGTAGCGACTACTTCTTGAAAACTATAAGTGATATTGATATGTGTCTTGTCCTAAAATGATCAGTATGACATGATGTTGATCCTTGTTAAAAATTATTTTGATTCGATGTTAAACATGGTTGCCAGGAGCCATCTTTGTTTACATAGAGTTATCTAGTAAAAAATGTAGCGACTACTCCTCTTAACTACTCGACGGATTTTCATGAAACTTCACAGGAATGTTGCTCTTGATGTCTAATTGATTCTAGCAAAATTTCAGGTAGGCCGGATATTCAAGATGGCCACTATGGCTAAAAATAGATTTTCAAAATACAAGTTTGTAGCGACTACTTCTTGAAAACTATATAAGTGATATTGATATGGGACTTTTTCTAAAATGATCAGTATGACATGATGTTGATCCTTGTCAAAAATTATTTTGATTTGACGTTAAACATGGCCGCCAGCGGCCATCTTTGTTTACATAGAGTTATATAAGGAAAACTTGTAGCGACTACTACTCTGAAACTATTTGACCGATTTTCATGAAACTTCACAGGAATGCTGATCTAGCTATCAAAAACCTATCAGTAGAGCTTCAAGGTCATTGACCTCTTTTTTAAATATATATTTTTTTTTTTTTTGTTATTTCTTTAACCAGCCAGATCGGACCCGTAACAGCAGAGTTATGGCCCTTCGATTTATTTAAAAATGCTATATTTTGCCTTGTTAAGATGATAGGCCTTCATTTTTCATCTTCATTTTCAAACTTTACCAGATTGTTAATATCAATATAAGCTCTGACAAATTTGAAAAACAGCCAGATTAGACCATTTACACAGGAGTTATGGCCCTTGATTTTCTATAATGTGCTATATTTTAGTCTCATTAAGACGAAAGAGCCTTCATTTGGGCCGATTTCAGTGAAACATTTCAGGGATGATCAGTACCAAGCCTAGTTGTACATATCGTCACCGAGTTCCGGTTGAACGATTTTGGCTGAGTTATGTCCCTTCAAAGGTTTTAATACACAAATTTTGTCCAGACTAGTTCTCCTGAACCCCTGGCCGGAATTAAACGAAACTTTTTAGGGATGATCAGTTCCAGGTCTAGTTGTGCAAATCATCGCCGTGTTCCGGTTGAATGATTTTTTCAGAGTTATAGCCCTTTAAAGGTTTTAATACACAATCATTGTCCGGACTAGTTCTCCTGAACCTCTGGCTGGGTTTCAGCAAAGCTTGGCAGGGATGATCAGTACCAAGACTAGTTGCGTATATCATCGCCAAGTTTCTGTTGAATGATATTATACATAAACTTTATGATTAGCCAGTAGAGCGTCCACAGGCCCTCTTGGGCCTCTTGTTTTAAAGATGGTCTATCATGAATTATCGAAAATTAATCAAAATTATACTAAGATGAGATCGTAAAATAAAGCCTAAGGCCAAGCACCAATTCATCATTGCGTTTATATGCCCAGAATGGTAAAAAATGGTCTACTACACTAAGTTTTGATCATACTGAATAAACAGGAATAGAGGAAAATAATACAGGTATATATGTCACTTTCTCGAAGATGTTAACCAGTAGAACAACCTTGCGCTGTCGTCATCTTAATATTTTTGTAACTTAACAAGAACTTTAATTTATAAATTATATTTAATTTCAGGTTCACTCAATGTACTCCAGTGACAGATAGATATTCCAGCAACATCGAGTCATACTATATTCTCAATGCTGAAACCTATACAATATTCCAACCACTTGAACAATGAGAGACTGAAAATAGACAAGAGATAGTTCAACCACATACAGACGCGAGCCTTTCCAACTACATAGAAATACGAGACCTTCCAACGGCATAAAGACGTGAAATATTTCAACAGCATAAAATTGTAACATATGTCAGCCACATAAGAGCTATATCAACCAATAGAGACCTGATAGACTTCAACCAAAAGGAGATCTAAGATATTTCAACCACTTTAAGATACTTCAACAGCATACTGAATGACCTGAGATATTTCTACCATGCAGAGACCAAAAAATAAAATGTTCTAGCCGCATGATGACAATATATATTTCAACCACAGATGCTTCAGATTCAGATATTTTAACCACATAGATCTAAGATATTTCTACCACATGGATACAAAACATATTACAACAGATATAGGCCTGAGATATTTCAACCCCATGGAGATGTAAAATAATCCAACAGCAGGGCCTTGAGATGTTCCAAACACATAGAGGCTGGAGGTTTTTCAACCAAGTTACAGACATGAGATACTGAGGAAAAAGACGCAGCTCTTCGCGTATTTCATAAGTTGTATTATAGCCATGTATGAGCACCTAAACAATGGAATGAAAAACAGATAAAACCGAGTGGACCGTCAAACATTAATGGTACGGTTCAGCTGAAAGCAGCATAAATCAATCAAAAATCAAAACCAGTGTGAACTAAGATAATTATGTGTTTCAAGTGATCTTCTTAGCTGAATTGCCAAAGTTTATGCGTTGTAATGATTAATCAGTTGTAACTCACTGATCATCTGTTACTTAGACATCCGATTATGGTGATTGATTATGGAAGTCTGTAAGCGGTCATTGGTAAAAAGTAAAAATGCACTTTAATTAATGTTAAGAAACATGATTATCCAGGAGACAATCTGTCTTACCAGCTTTGTTACAATTAGATGTTTGATCAGTTTTACAATCAGCAAATTGACTCGCATGTTATGGAGATTAACTGCGATGATGATGTAGAAAAGGGGAAATTTTGACTAGTAATATATATGATTAATTCAGTGAACTCTTCGCTTTTCACTCAATTTGCTTTTCGCACAATTTGATAAGAAGGTTGATATAGATTGTGTTGCATATCATATTCAGTGCGATTTTTCCTAGACCACACTTGAGTTTACCCTTTTAAGAGTTTGCTTCAATAAGATCGAGGATAATTTTGACAATGAGTGAAATCAAAGAATGTGACAACAACAACATTTACAGTATTGACTTATGTTGTAAGTGAAACCAAAATCATTTGAGTAAAACAATCATATTTTTAGCATATTCTAGTGTTTATTATGTATCAAAAATGAGATATAGGGTCCTATAGAAACCACAGCGTCCGAACGCAATGGCATCATAGGTCCGCACTGTACTTGATAATACAAAGAAAGAGACAAAAACCAAGAGAACGAGTGGTGAAGACAGGGTTACCGACTTGGAACGGTCAGTAGGCAATAAGGTCTACTAGTTAGCTTGAATCGATTTTATATGCGCACAATCCTCGCTATTATCCTGTCCTCAGCACCCAAATAGACAAGACAGTGTAAACAAAACTACATCCCATCAAAAGGAATTCTCTAACAATAAAGTTCACATCCGGAGAAACTAACTAAAGAAACACATACAAAATAATAAACATCTCAAGATGTATCCAGAATCGTAATGAACAACCATAGTAGTTGTAGCTAAAGAGAAAACCAATCTCTCTACGACCAGAAAACCCGAGGGACGAAAAGCTCATGCACCCTCAAGGCACATTCAATTTTGCATGAATGATTGTGTTGTAAATGAAATGATTACTTATATCATATGATGTTATACATTTTGCATCAATGTCGTATATTTAATACGCCCAATATACTAAGATTTCTACTGAAATGGTTATAATTTTTAGCTCTACTGACCAAAGGCCAGCAGAGATTTGGTTATAATTTTTAGCTCTACTGACCGATGGCCAGCAGAGATTATGGGATAGCCAGTTGTCTGTCGTCCATTAACTTTTGTCTTGTTACACGATAAGGACTTCATTATTACTCGGATGTTTACGAAACTCTGCCAGTGTCTTTATATCAATAAAAGCTTGGATTTGTTCGAGAACCAGCAAGATCAGATTAGTAACACTAGAGTTATGGCCCTTGTTTTGCTGAAAAATGCCATATTCAGCCTTATTTACACTCTAACGCCTTCATTTTGTATTTGATCTTTATGAAACTTTGTCGATGTTTTTATATCAATGGAAGCTCAGCCAGATCGGATCAGTAACACCAGAGTTATGGCCCTTGTTTTGCTAAAAAGTGGTAAATTAAGTCTTGTTTACACTCTGGCACCTGCATTTTGTATGTGACCTTTACAAAACTTTGCCAGTGTATTTATATCAATGAAAGCTCAGATCTATTCGAAAACCAGCCAGATCAGATTTGTTACACCAGAGTTGTGGCCCTTGTTTTGTTGAAAAGTGTGATTTTCTGCCTAGTTAACACTCTAGCACTTTCATTTATTATTTGATCTGTACCAAACTAACACAGCTCGTTAATATCAACAAAAGATCAGACAAGCTTAAAAACCAGCCAGATCGGACCATATACACTGGAGTTATGGCCCTTGTTTTTGCTAAAAAAAATGCCATATTGTGCCTTGTGAACAATTGTATCACCTTCTTTTATTATTTGATCTTTACCAAATTTGCATAGATAGTTAGTAGCAATGAAATCTGTAAGTGAAACACAAAGATGCTCGTGTATATATAAATACAAAAAAGCAATAGCCTAGAAATCCTCAAAGAAGGTACACATCAAAATCGGATTAGTAACACCAGAGTTATGCCCCTTGATTTAGTTAAACATGCTGTATTTTGCCACATTAAGAAGATTGGTCCTTCGTTTGGCTAAATTGTAATGAACTGTATGGATGATCAGTACCAAATATGGTTATGCATATCGTCCACGCATTCCTGTTGAATGTTTTTCGACAGGGGTAAAACACAATTTGTCCGGACCATATTTCATGAACCCCTGACAGAAAATCAAACAAAACTTTGCAGAGGTGATCAGTACCAAGCCTACTTATGCATGTCATAGCTGTATTTTTGTTGAAAGATTTTTGGCCCTTTATAGGCTTTAATACACACATATTGTCCGGACTAGTTCTCCTGATCCCCAGTTTGGATATCAGTGGAACTTTGCAGGGATAATCAGTACCTGACCTAGTTGTGCATGCCGGCGCCGTGTTCCGGTTGAATGATCTTTTGCGGAGTTATAGCGCTTTAAAGGTTTGAATACACTAACATTGTACATGCTAGTTCTCCTGAATGCTGGACTGGATTTCAACGAAACTTGGCAGTGATGAGCAGTAGCAAGCCTAGTTGCACATATCATCACCATGTTTTTGTTGAATGATTTTTGACAATTATTGCCCCTTGTACACAAACTTTGTCCAGACTAGTCTTCCCGAACTCCTGACTGGATTTCAGTGAAACTTGGCAAGTATGATCAGTATCAAGCCTAGCTGCGCATATCACAGACTCCACAGAGCCAGTAGAGCGATACAGGCCCTCTTGGGCCTCTTGTTTGTAGATCTGTTTCGACAACACGTTTTTATGCGCCCGTTTGAAAAAGAGTACATGGTATGGGGTTATTTAAGGTCTTTATCATGACACCGCATATGCAGACTTGTAAACGTGGTTCTATCTTGCCATTCACCATATTTTATCTTGGTGTAGATAGAGGATGAGCCTTGCACGTTCATTCCTTTTAGGCGACGTATAATCTTTCATGTGTTGGTGCGTCTTAAAACCCAATTCAATTCAATTCGTCCGACAATAAGCAATTACACATGCTGCATGATAACTTTGAAACCATAACGCTCATGAATTTTTATAGGTACATTGCCCTTGAGGAGAGGAAACATGTTATTATCTACGCTTGGTATGACAAGTGTCAAGATTGCCATCCCTTATATGGAAATACACATTGTGTGATAACTTCAAAACCATGACACCCATATTCATGAAACGTTAATAGATAAATTGTCCCTTGGCGAGCGTAGAAACCTTTTGTTTTTGGGTTAAGAGGTTGCAATGATCTTAATAAAATATGCATTCTGCGAGATAACTCTGAAAGCACAACACCATATAAAACTTTGTTGGTATATTGCCCTTTAAGATAGGTGAAAGAGTATTGCTTTTGGGATCAGTTGATCATCAAGGTCACATTAACCTGAAAATGACCCAGTTCTGAGAAACACTCCTTCCACTGTAATTTGTCACTGTTAGACATACAATCATGGAACTTTACGAAAATAGTACCCCTGTTAAAACAATGGCTTCTATTCATGTTTGGGCTAGAAGGTCAACGTTTAGGGCATTTGACATTGCCTTGATCAATGCATTATAGTGTAAGGATATAAAATGAATGAAAACAAATGAAATATTTTTCTGAAACAATGTAGTTTGTTTGTGTGGTGTTTTACGTCCTTTTCAATACACGCAATGTTATATATGACTTTTTTGTGGTGGAGGCAGACCACCCATACTTTTCCTGGGTAGAACCAGTACTGTACACCTCCCGTCATCCGTAACAATCGACACTTCCTCACTTAAAGTCGAGCTCAATGGTATGTAGGAAAACAGGGTTCCCATGGGAAAAAACAGTGCAGTATCAATTACTGTCAGGCTATGCACGAGTCACATTACTATGTTAAGGACCAATCGCAAGGCAACACATCATACTCAAATCTGAATCTGAGATGCTAAGTTAAAATCAGATCTGAGTTAAAATATTCAATCTTAAACAAACTGGTTGTTTTTTTTGTTTTTATATTTTGACTAATACTTACTTGGAAGATTTTTTTCTTTTTCATTTCCTTAAAAAATATTTAGAGAAATTTCCCAGTCAGAAAATGGGAGAATTTTCCCAAAACATATTGGGAAAATTTTCCCAATAACATTTGGGAAAATTTTCCCAAAACGAATTTGGGAGAATTTTCCCATTTTATTTTGGGAAAGTTTTTATTTCATTAAATTATAAACATAGGGGTATATTTAATTGTCAACACTGCAACAGAAGATGTTTCCAGGCTTTGAAATGTTGTTTTAGCTATTAAGAAATGACTCATTTTCCCATGGGAAAATTTTCCCAAATTACAATATTGGGAAAATATTCCCATGGGAAAATATCAAATTGCTCGTATCGCTGTAAAACTTCATCATAGACCCTAAATATGAAAGCCGCATACTATTTTGACATTATATTGAAAGATAAATACTTTTTGTTTTTCCCATGGGAAAACTGCCCAAATCATTTCCCATGGGAATATATTGTCCCATGGGAAAGACCCTTTCCCATGGGAAAAAAAGCTTTTCCCATGGGAAAATAGGCTTTTCCCATGGGAAAGGTCAACTTCGCGTCAAATTTCTCGGAAAAGTTAAAGTGTCACCAATGAAATAGAATATAATTTTACAATCATTTGATATGTGCTTTCATATGATATAGTCGAAAGTACCCTAGCTCATTCGGAATTACTTGCTGTTTTTGCCAAAAACCGGCGCGGCAAAAAAAAACCGGCGGCTGTTTACACATATATATTCCGTTCTTACACATATATATTCCGTTCTTACACATATATATTCCGTTCTTACACATATATATTCCGTTCTTACACATATATATTCCGTTCTTACACATATATATTCCGTTCTTACACATATATATTCACTTCTTACACATATATATTCAGTTCTTACACATATATATTCCGTTCTTACACATATATATTCCGTTCTTACGCATTTATATTCCGTTCTAACCTATATATATTCCGTTCTTACGCATATATATTCAGTTCTTACGCATATATATTCAGTTCTTACGCATATATATTCAGTTCTTACACATATATGTTCAGTTCTTACACATATATATTCCGTTCTTACACTTACATATTCCGTACTTACACATATATATTCCGTTCTAACCTATATATATTCCGTTCTTACGCATATATATTCAGTTCTTACGCATATATATTCAGTTCTTACGCATATATATTCAGTTCTTACACATATATATTCAGTTCTTACAGATATATATTCAGTTCTTACGCATATATATTCAGTTATTACACATATATGTTCAGTTCTTACGCATATATATTCCGTTCTTACACATATATATTCTTACACATATATTCCGTTCTTACACATATATTATCAGTTCTTACACATATATATTCCGTTCTTACACATATATATTCCGTTCTTACGCATATATATTCCGTTCTAACCTATATATATTCCGTTCTTACACATATATATTCAGTTCTTACGCATATATATTCAGTTCTTACGCATATATATTCAGTTCTTACACATATATATTCAGTTCTTACAGATATATATTCAGTTCTTACGCATATATATTCAGTTCTTACGCATATATGTTTAGTTCTTACACATATATATTCATTTCTTACACATATATATTCAGTTCTTACACATATATATTCCGTTCTTACACATATATACACATATATATTCAGTACTTACACATATATTTTCCGTTCTTACACGCACATATTCCTTTCTTACACATATATATTCCGTTCTTACACATATATATTCCGTTCTTACCCATATATATTCAGTTCCTACACATATATATTCAGTTCTTACACATGTCTATTCAGTTCTTACACATATATATTCCGTTCTTACACATATATATTCCGTTCTTACACATATATATTCCGTTCTTACACATATATATTCCGTTCTTACACATATATATTCCGTTCTTACACATATATATTCACTTCTTACACATATATATTCATTTCTTACACATATATATTCCGTTATTATACATATATATTCCGTTCTTACACATATATATTCCGTTCTTACACATATATATTCCGTTCTTAGGCTTATATATTCCGTTCTTACGCATGTATATTCAGTTTTTATGCATATATATTCAGTTCTTACACATATATATTTAGTTCTTACGCATATATATTCAGTTCTTACGCATATATATTCAGTTCTTACACATATAAATTCCGTTCTTACACATATATATTCCGTTCTTACACATATATAATCCGTTATTACACGTATATATTCCGTTCTTACACATATATATTCCGTTCTTACACATATATATTCCGTTCTTACATATATATTCTGTTCTTACGCATATATATTCCGTTCTTTCGCATATATATTCAGTTTTACGCATATACATTCCGTTGTTACGCATATATATTCAGTTCTTACACATATATATTCAGTTCTTACACATATATATTCAGTTCTTACGCATATATATTCCGTTCTTACACATATATATTCATACACATATATTACGTTCTTACACATATATATTCCGTTCTTACACATATATATTCCGTTCTTACGCATATATATTCTGTTCCTACACATATATATTCAGTTCTTACACATGTCTATTCAGTTCTTACACATATATATTCCGTTCTTACACATATATATTCCGTTCTTACACATATATATTCCGTTCTTACACATATATATTCCGTTCTTACACATATATATTCCGTTTTTACACATATATATTCCGTTCTTAGGCATATATATTCCGTTCTTACGCATGTATATTCAGTTTTTATGCGTATATATTCAGTTCTTACACATATATATTTAGTTCTTACAGATATATATTCGGTTCTTACGCATTTATATTCAGTTCTTACGCATATATGTTCAGTTCTTACACATATATATTCATTTCTTACACATATATATTCAGTTCTTACACATATATATTCCGTTCTTACACATATATACACATATATATTCAGTACTTACACATATATTTTCCGTTCTTACACGCACATATTCCTTTCTTACACATATATATTCCGTTCTTACACATATATATTCCGTTCTTACCCATATATATTCAGTTCCTACACATATATATTCAGTTCTTACACATTTCTATTCAGTTCTTACACATATATATTCCGTTCTTACACATATATATTCCGTTCTTACACATATATATTCCGTTCTTACACATATATATTCCGTTCTTACACATATATATTCCGTTCTTACACATATATATTCACTTCTTACACATATATATTCATTTCTTACACATATATATTCCGTTATTATACATATATATTCCGTTCTTACACATATATATTCCGTTCTTACACATATATATTCCGTTCTTAGGCTTATATATTCCGTTCTTACGCATGTATATTCAGTTTTTATGCATATATATTCAGTTCTTACACATATATATTTAGTTCTTACGCATATATATTCAGTTCTTACGCATATATATTCACTTCTTACACATATATATTCCGTTCTTACACATATATATTCCGTTCTTACACATATATAATCCGTTATTACACATATATATTCCGTTCTTACACATATATATTCCGTTCTTACACATATATATTCCGTTCTTACATATATATTCTGTTCTTACGCATATATATTCCGTTCTTTCGCATATATATTCAGTTTTACGCATATACATTCCGTTGTTACGCATATATATTCAGTTCTTACACATATATATTCAGTTCTTACGCATATATATTCCGTTCTTACACATAATATTCATACACATATATTCCGTTCTTACACATATATATTCCGTTCTTACACATATATATTCCGTTCTTACGCATATATATTTTGTTCCTACACATATATATTCAGTTCTTACACATGTCTATTCAGTTCTTACACATATATATTCCGTTCTTACACATATATATTCCGTTCTTACACATATATATTCCGTTCTTACACATATATATTCCGTTCTTACACATATATATTCCGTTCTTAGGCATATATATTCCGTTCTTACGCATGTATATTCAGTTTTTATGCATATATATTCAGTTCTTACACATATATATTTAGTTCTTACGCATATATATTCAGTTCTTACGCATATATATTCAGTTCTTACACATATATATTCCGTTTTTACACATATATATTCCGATCTTACACATATATATTCCGTTCTAACACATATATATTCCGTTCTTACACGTATATATTCCGTTCTTACACATTTATTTTCCATTCTTACACATATATATTCCGTTCTTACACATATATTCTGTTCTTACGCATATATATTCCGTTCTTTCGCATATATATTCCGTTCTTTCGCATATATATTCAGTTTTAAGCATATACATTCCGATGTTACGCATATATATTCCGTTCTAACGCATATATATTCAGTTCTTACACATATATATTCAGTTCTTACACAGATATATTCAGTTCTTACGCATATATATTCAGTTCTTAAAAATATATATTCAGTTCTTACACATATATATTCCGTTTTTACACATATATATTCCGTTCTTACACATGTATATTCTGTTCTTACACATATATATTCCGTTCTAACACGTATATATTACGTTCTTACACATGTATATTCCGTTCTTACACATATATATTCCGTTCTTACACATGTATATTCCGTTCTTACACATATATATTCCGTTCTTACACATATATTCCGTTCTTATGCATATATATTCCGTTCTTTCCCATATTTATTCATTTTTACGCATATATATTCCGTTCTTACCTATATATATTCAGTTCTTACGCATATATATTCCGTTCTTACGCATATATATTCAGTTCTTACACATATATATTCAGTTCTTACACATATATATTCAGTTCTTACACATATATATTCAGTTCTGACACATATATATTCCGTCCTTACACATATTTATTCCGTTCTTACACATATATATTCCGTTCTTACACATATATATTCAATTCTTACACATATATATTCACTTCTTACACATATATATTCCGTTCTTACACATATATATTCCGTTCTTACACGTACATATTCCGTTCTTACACATATATATTCCGTTCTTACACATATATTTTCCGTTCTTACACATATATATTCCGTTCTTACGCATATATATTCAGTTCTTACACATATATATTCAGTTCTTACACATATATATTCAGTTCTTACGCATATATATTTAGTTCTTACGCATATATATTCATTTCTTACACATATATGTTCATTTCTAACACCTATATATTGCATTCTTACACGTACATATTCCGTTCTTACACATATATACTCCGTTCTTACACATATATATTCAGTTCTTACAAATATATATTCCGTTTTTACACGTATGTATTCCGTTCTTACACATATATATTCCGTTCTTACACATATATTTTCCGTTCTTACTCACATATATTCAGTTCTTACGAATATATATTCCGTTCTTACACATATATATTCCGTTCTTACGCATATATATTCAGTTCTTACGCATATACATTCATTTCCTACTCATATATGTTCAGTTCTTAGGCATATATATTCAGTTTTACGCATATATATTCAGTTACTACAAATATATATTCCGTTCCTATGCATATATATTCAGTTCTTACACATATATGTTCAGTTCTTACACATATATATTCCGTTCTTACACGTACATATTCCGTTCTTACACATATATTCCGTTCTTACACATATATATTCACTTCTTACACATATATATTCCGTTCTTACACATATATATTCCGTTCTTACACGTACATATTCCGTTCTTACACATATATATTCCGTTCTTACACGTACATATTCCGTTCTTACACATATATATTCCGTTCTTACACATATATATTCCGTTCTTCCACATATATATTCATTTCTTACACACATATATAGTTCTTAAACATATATATTCCGATCTTCGACGTATATACACATATATATTCCGTTCTTACACATATATATTCCGTTCTTACACGTACATATTACGTTCTTACACATGTATATTCCATTCTTACACATATATATTCCGTTCTTACTTATATATATTCAGCTCTTACACATATATATTCCGTTCTTACACGTACATATTCCGTTCTTACACATATATATTCCGTTCTTACACATATATATTCCGTTCTTACGCATATATATTCAGTTCTTACACATATATATTCCGTTTTTACACATATATATTCCGTTCTTACACATATATATTCACTTCCTACACATATATATTCCGTTCTTACACATATATATTCACTTCTTACACATATATATTCCATTCTTACACATATATATTCAGTTCTTACGCATATATATTCAGTTCTTACACATATATATTCAGTTCTTACACATATATATTCAGTTCTTACACATATATATTCAGTTCTTACACATTTATATTCCGTCCTTACACATATTTATTCCGTTCTTACACATATATATTCCGTTCTTACACATATATATTCCGTTCTTACACATATATATTCCGTTCTTACGCATATATATTCAGTTCTTACACATATATATTCAGTTCTTACATATATATTCAGTTCTTACGCATATATATTCAGTTCTTACACATATATGTTCCGTTTTTACACATATATATTCCGTTCATACACATATATATTCCGTTCTTACACATATATATTCCGTTCTTACACGTATATATTCCGTTCTTACACATGTATATTCCGTTCTTACACATATATATTCCGTTCTTACACATATATTCCGTTTTTACGCATATATATTCCGTTCTTTCCCATATATATTCAGTTTTACGCAAATATATTCAGTTGTTACGCATATATATTCAGTTCTTACACATATATATTCCGTTCTTACACATATATATTCCGTTCTTACAAATATATTATGTTCTTACGCATATATATTCCGTTCTTTCGCATATATATTCAGTTTTACGCATACACATTCCGTTGTTACGCATATATATTCAGTTCTTACACATATATATTCAGTTCTTACACATATATATTCAGTTCTTACGCATATATATTCCGTTCTTACACATATATATTCTTACACTTATAATCCGTTCTTACACATATATATTCAGTTCTTACACATATATATTCCGTTCTTACGCATATATATTCCGTTCTTACGCATACATATTCCGTTCTTACGCATATATATTCATTTCTTACGCATATATATTCAGTTCTTACGCATATATATTCCGTTCTTACACGTACATATTCCGTTCTTACACATATATATTCCGTTCTTACACGTACATATTCAGTTCTTACACATATATATTCCGTTCTTACACATATATATTCCGTTCTTACATATATATTCCGTTCTTACACATATATATTCACTTCTTACACATATATATTCAGTTCTTACACATATATATTCCGTTCTTACACATATATAT